>PVLD010008956.1:0-30188 GCA_004027595.1 Dinomys branickii
GGAGGGATCGAGGCGTCCGTGCTCTCAGGGCGCTAGAATCTAGCAAATCCCTCTCTCCGCTTCCGGCGGCGTTTGGGGCCCTCCGCGCGGCTCGCCCGACACGCGCGAAACGTGGGATTGCCGGGCGTCTCCGCCGCTAACAAGCCAATCTCTGTCGGGAGTCGCCGGGGGGCTGCACCGGCTCGGGAGGCGGGAGGGCCCGAGGCGGCCGCGCTCCCACTGCACTTGGACCGATCCCAGCTTCTTCCCCGCGGGGATCGTCCCTGGCTCCCAGCGTCTGGGACTTTCCCACGTCTCTCCCCGGCAGCCTGGTCCGCCCTACCACATCTCCCCCGGCATCTCAGAGAAATACGCCCAGTTTAAACTTCCCAGCCGAGGTCCCGGCATTCACGCTCGCCAAGTCTGTCTTGAGCTGGTGGTGTTTATTAAGGAGGTTCGCTCCCTTGCTGCTCACCTGGTCGCCATCTTCCCCGGATCTCTTGTAAATATTTCTTAAGAAAACAACTCTATCAGGTAGATATTCTTACTTACACTTCACAGATAAAATTTAAGCATAGAAAGCCTTAGCAACTAACCCATAGTGAGATAAATAGTAAGCCATGTAATCTAATAGTTAATCAAATTTTACTGCTTTCCAATTAATAATTCCTAACTCGTTACGAATATTTGTTTATCCTTACCTCTTCTTTTTTTAATGGTTTATGTTTTATAGTATGGTTGCACTCCAGAGCACTAAGATCCATGTTTTGCAAGAATTACTCCCTCTAAAATGTTAACCTTAATTCTTATCAGGCAGACCATACCAACTGTACCTCTTTGATTTTGCATTGCTTCTCCAAACGAGTACTATCCATTCCTTCCATATCACTCAAAACTCTCTCAGGGGAAGGTACTTTTAGTGTTCTTCTTCTTAAATTAATAATATTATTTCCTAGAAGATTAAAAATATTTCTCAACTGTCCCTTGAATTTACTCATTAACTGATATTCTTAGAGATGTTGGTCTATAGATCATTTATTAATATTTGATATCAGTATTCTATTCCACATAATAATGAGCTATATTTCAAGTGTGTCATAGGGGAGAGAGTATGCATTTAAAATACCTACTTTTAATTAGAAATCATCTTAATTTTACCTGATAAACACTTCTCAAACTTCTTTGTACCACCGCTGCTTTGGTTCAGGGAGAGCTGCTTGGGCACAAGGACTTCCATCACTATTTTTATCACAGTTGTGGGCCTGTCCTCCTTATATCTCATTCCATATGGATTCCAGTTCATTCTGAACTTTATTGCCAAGGAGGGAAATTAGGTTTCATTTATGGATTATTCACTTTTTAGTGTCTTCCCATGTTCTATATTATAGCTGTAGACTGGAGCTCCTTAAGATTCCCTCCGATACCCCTTCTGCTCACCCGGCCTGGCTCACATCTGTAGGCAGGGCCCTGTGCTTTAGTCACACAGAGCACCAGACTTGAGTTTCCAAGTGTAATGTGCTCCTCCTCCTTTCCATGAGTGTAGTCGTGTATTTCCTTCAGTATGGAAGTCTCTCTCCCCACCTTTTTACAGAATACCATTTTCTCCCATTATGATCCTCTTATGTGACTATGAAAATTCAAACACTATGTACTTTGTGAAGCCTTTTTTCATGCCAAATGTTGAAATCAGTGGGTTCTTCCCTCTGTCCCTTTTGGCTCATGTGCTTCTCTTAAATGCATTTACAGGGGCAGTAAAAACATCTAGATGTTTTCTGTTTAAGTAGAAAATCTCTTGGAAAAACAAACTCTAAATACCTCCAGTCTTCACTGAGTACCCATCGTATAGTTAGTCCACAATAAGTATATTTTAATGAATAACTTAGTCAAGCAATCAATCAATAAGCATATGCAGGCATTAAAGCAGTTGACTGGGTACTACAGAGACAAGCACTTTCCAAATAAACATTTGACCCCTATACACAGATTAAAGGAACTTTGAGTATTACATTATTTACAATCAAGATACATTTTTACATTCATATCCTTTTTCTTTATTTGGAAATAAAATGTCATATGTACAGATTAAATTGCTTAAGCACATATCTGGCATTTGAAAAGGGACAACCTGCCAATTGAGCTCTAAGAAGTTCCTAATCAAAAAAGGGCATAGAAAGAAAACCGCCCTGATGTTTGATAGTTACAGCATGTAAGTTAATTGTGCAGTTACATCCCATGTGCCTTGAATATATTAATTTTTCTAAATTATGTTTAATTGTTGGTCTCTGATTTTTCTATTTAATTATTGGTAATTAAAAACTTGGAAAGTATTTACTTCAATATTAAAATAAATACCAAAATGCCTTATATGAAAAGAAGATGCTATAGTGAAAATAGAAGGAATTCTTTCTGCTCTGCTGCAGCAGGTAGAGTAATAGTCCAGCACTTCCCATCCTCGTGTAGTCTGCAAGCTTTGTGTGGGAGAAGTTGTAAACCAATCTAGGGCTGCTTTTGATGGCCAGTGCAAAGATACACTCAGGTTTGTCTTATTGCTCAACTGTCGCTGGAATTTTAGGCACCTCTAGGTTAGTCAGAGGAACATGTTTGATCAGAGCAATTCTAGGAACCTACCATCCTATCAATCTTCCCAGAAGGGGAAGTTTGGCAGAGGATGTGAGTAAAAGTCGTCAAGATACTAATAATACAGTGGATACCTTCCTCGAGTGTCTCTTGTCCTGTTTCCAATTCAAAAGACTTCTGCCTTAGACAGCAGGGTGAGAGGGGTTTGTGGTGACGCGTGCAGTCAGAGTTCTCCAGCGAAAATTATGTGTGAGCAGAATAAACCAAATGCAGTCGTACCGACAAATAAAAAGTGCAATATATTTTCCTAACACCTGGTATACACTCTAGCAAAATAATGCTTAAAGCTTAGGACCAAGTAATTCATCTGTTAGGTGCTCACTAGATAGATGTGGGTTGAATAAATGGATGAATTAATAATACAATTCACATCATGCACACCCTTGAAATAATGTACTCTTTAACAAAAATAGAGAGGAACATTCTTGGCTGTCTATTTAGCAAAGCCTCTCACAACTTTTAAGTATGCATTATGAACCAGAAAATTTTTTTTAAAATTTAAAAACCCCATGACTTGGCCAGCTTTTGAGAACTGTGACAAAATTTTGGAGATAACCAAGTCATCAGGGAAGAAGTGTATTTTGATTCAGAGTTTCAGTGCCCACGGTCACTCGGCCCAGTTGCTTTGAGGCAGTGACTGTGTAGTGTGCCATGGTGGCAGAGGAAGCCTGTTCTCTCAAGCCAGCTGAGAAGCAAAGAGAGAGAAAGTTGGGGACAGGACCTCAGTATCCTCTTCAAGGTCACACTCAGTGACCCAACCTCTTTCCATCAGAACCTGTCTTTCCAGATTTGACCACTCTGAGCAGTACCACTTTACTGGTTACCACTCCTTCAGCATGGGCTTTGGGGAACACTTACCCAAACCACCGTGCACAGCATCTATTGACAGAATCCAGGAGGTGCTGAAAAGGAGAAGAGTGATTTTGATTTTAGCAACCAATTTAAGGATTCTAATATTTTATATCCTGAAAGAAGGACTTTATCTCTGCCCAGTATAGGGCTGGGAGAAAATATATGTCTGCTACTGTGCAGTCCTTTGATAAGAGAAACGAAGTAGACACCCAACACGTTGCAGCTGTTCTTCCCGGGTGGTAAGGCTAAAAGCTCCCCAAAAGATGTAAGTTTATTTCAGCTTATTATTCAACCAGCAATAACCGGAAATGCCTTGAAATGTTTTTACTCAATAATTATATTTTGAAGGCATAGGCTCTTGAATGGTATTTTAAAAAATAATTATTCTTCCAGTCCCTTTGGGTGTCTTTCTATTTTATGTCCAATCATTCTTTTCTCATTGCTTTGATACTACAGCCCACAAGGAACAACATACTATAATCTGAGAAATGTGCACTCTACAAAAAAATTATAAAGAATGACATTAGTATTAGATAATGCAGTTTTCTTTGTATACCACCAATTCAGTGACAGAAAACCTGACCATATGGCTGGGATGGTAATCAATTTCGGGATGAAAGCATAAAATCCAATGAATGACAAATAGGCTTTGCAAATTTTTCTCAGTGAAATGAGTGTTTACCTGTCCTCTAGGCAGTGGTGCTTTGCATCAACATGTTTACTGTACACTAAACAAGTTTAGCACCTGTTTCTGGAGGCAGGGATAATCCCTGATTTGTGGCCTTTGTTGATTTCTCTGGTATAGTTTAAGACCACATGATTTGACACAGAGCTACAGAACTGATTCCAGTAAAATACTAGCTCCACATACACACACATCACAGTAAATAACATAGCTCTCGATGACAAGCAAACAATGTCATATAAATACAATAAAGGAATACAAAGATATGAGAAACATCCCACCTACTTGTAAAGCAATATGAAATTCCTCATTTATTGTCTTTGTATTGAATACTTCAGTATTTACTTTTCTTCCCTATCGCTGTGAAAATACTCATGTCCACGGAAGATTATGAGTTCTTTGAAAGCAGAAAAAAAATCCAATTGTTTACTCAACAAATATTTGTTTTTCAGCTATGTGAATTCTCTATAGTCTAGTATAAAACAGACATTCTATTTAGTAGAGTTGAGAAAATATTTAGGAAGCTGAATTCTTTGAGAATTCTCTGTAGTTCAGTCAGTTTTTAGTTTCTTCCATCCTCATGTAAATTTTGTTGTCTGCAAAACACACCTGAACATATATATATATGTATAGCTTCTTCTAGGTAGAAATGGAATCGTGTTTTCTGTAACTTTGAACCAATTGTGGGATTTTTTGATGACCCAGTCATTCTTTTATACCTCTATGGTTTTTATGAATTAAATTAAAAAATTTGAAAAGAACATAGAGAACCTCATTTTAAATGGTGAAAAATGAAATATTTCTTCCTAACTAAAGAACATACCAAAGTCGCTTACTCTTGGCCAGACCACTTCCACTGAACATAATATCATGGGTATAGTTTCTAACTATAGCAATTAGGTAAACGAAAGAAATAAAGGGTAACCATATCAGAAAAGAAGCAAAATTGGCCCTGTCTTCAGATGACATGCTTGTATGATGAAGACTCCATGAAAGACTTCATAAAGAACATTTTAAACTTGCAAATGGATTTACCAACATTGTAAAACATGAAATCAACATACAAAATTAGCTGTACTTCCATGCATTAATAACAAAATATCTGAAAAAAACAGAAATCAATCCCATTATTAATAACACCAAAATGAATAAAATTTAATTAAGGAGATAAGTGCTATAAAACATCACTAAAAGTTAAAACTGACAAAATAGAAAGGCACCCTGTGTTCACCTATTAAAGTACTTGTAGTTAAAACTACTAATAGTATACAAAGTGATCCACAGGATCAATCTTAGCTCTGCCAAAATCTCAATCTTTATAGAAATAATAGATACCATTCTACCAAATGTGTGAAACTACATCGGCAATAAAATGCGAAATAGACTTTGAGATAAAAGAGAAAAACCATAGAGACCACAGTTCCTGATTTCACAATATAATGCAAACATACAGTAATCAAAAATATTTGGTGCTAGCCTAAAAACAGACATATAGATCAATGGAACATGTTATGGTTAGTGTCTGGGTGTCCCCCTAAAACCTCACAGGTCATGGGGCGGGCTTTTAGAGTTTGGTTGATTATTGGTATAAGAGCTACACCACCCTGGGCCAGATAGTTTTGTATATGTAAGGGAGAAAATGAGGCTGCTTGTCACTTCTCCTCCCTTTTGTGGTTGTTGCTTTGCTGTTCTGCTACCATGAACTATTGCCCTCTGCCATGTGCCACTCTGCCTTGGAACCAGCCAAGTATGGACTGAAACCTCCACAGACTGTGAACTAAATAAACCTTTCCTTCCTTAATTTGGGCATCAGGTATTTTGTCTCAGTGATGAGAGAAAAGTAAGCGAGACAGAACACATTACAAATACCTAGAAATAAATCCATGAATATTGTGTCAGTTGATATTTGACAAATTTTTCAAGAACAGACATAGGGACAGGCTAGTCATTTTGTTCTAGTGGGAAACTTGATATCTAGATGGCAACGTTACAATCGAGCCTTTCTCTTACAGTACTCTCTTACTTTTTTGTCTTACTGAGACAAATATCTGACACCCACAAGTTAAAAGAAGAAAGGTTTATTTCAGCTCACAGTTTACAGAGGTTTCAATGCACAGTGATCTGGCTCCAAGGCAGAGTACCATTGCAGGGGAGAAAACAGTCTGTGGCAGAGCAGGTAGCAGGCAGCAAGAAGCAGCAGACAGCATCCCTTCCCCTTTTGTCCATTCCAGGCTGCAAATCTTTTGAGTGACACCACCCACAACGAGGTTGTGGCTTCTATCGGTAGTAAATTCATTCAGCCCCACACAGAACTATGCTAGTTCTCGTAAGTGGACTGATTTAGTAAAGCCACACCTTTTATTAGCATCACACACCCTAGGTCCAGCAAGCTCTGGAAAACCCCATCTATGAATGTACAAACTTTGGGGAGACATGTAGATACAAGCCACAATGTATACAACACACAAAAACCAACTCAAAATGCGCTGATGGTTCAAGGCCAAGAGATGGAGGCAAGAGGTGCTGTTGGGGAGGGTAGTCAAAAGAATTGAGATGTGTTATGTACATGAATCAAATTCTCAAGATGAATATTAGTACTGCAAACATGTACCAATACAATTTCTTTAAAAAATGTCAAGAAAAAAAATCTCCTAGGAGAAAACACCCAAAAAAACCTTGAGCATTGCTCGTGGCAATGATTTCTTTTCTTTCTTTTTTTTTTTCCTTTTGAGACAGGGTCTCTCCATGTAGTTCAGGCTGGCCTTGAGTTTAGTTTGTAGCCCAGGCTGCTCTCAAACTCACAATGATCCTCATGCCTCAGCCTCCTGATTTCTTGAAAGTGATCTTAATAACATAAGTAACCAAACCAAAAATAAATAAATTTAACTTCCCTAAACTAAAAGCCTTCTGCACAGTGAAGGAAACAGACAACAAAGTTAAGAGACAATGTATGGAATGGGTGAAAACAATTGCCAAGCACACCTTTGATGAAGGGTTATATCCAAAATACATGGAACATGAAAATCTCAATAGGCAGAAAGCAAAATGTCCAATTTAAAAATGGCCAAAGGACTTTAATAGATATTTCTTTGAAGTTGTGGAGGTGACTATACAAAAATGCACAACACCACTAAACACTAGGGAAATGAAAAAAACTAAAACACAATGAGTTATTTCTTCACTCCTAGTCCTAGTCCACCTAGTTTATAAACTAGGTGGAATATGTATACACACACACACACACACACACACACACACACACACACACATATATAAATTGAAATCCTTATATGACATTTGAAAATTTAAATTAGTACAGCCATTATTAAAACCATTATGGCAGTTCTTCAAAAAATTAAAACATCTACCATGACTGTGTAATCCAGTAATCCAACATTAGATATTATTTAAAAGAAACAAAATCAGGATATAGAAGGGGTGTTAACATGCTCGTGCGCTCTGTAGCATTATTCACAGGAGTCAGTATAAATATCCTTTAACAAATGAGTGGATAAAGTAACTAGGATGCAACACTGCAGTGGAATATGAACCAGCCTTAGTAAAGAAGGAGCGTCTATAATCTGCAACAATTTACATGAAACTTAAAGACATTATTCTGAGTGAAATAAACCAGCCATAGAAAGATAAATATTGCATGAGTCCTCTTATAAGGGGCATGCAAAACAGTGAAACTTTTACAATAAAAGAGAAGATAGTTATCAAAAATTAGAAGAGCAGGGAAATGTGCTATTACTAGTCAAATGTCCTACAATTTCAGTTAAGCAGGATCTAGTATCTGCTACACAACATTGTGTCTATGGTTAACTGAATTGCACTATTAACATGAAATTTGTTAAAACAGCATATCTCATGACATTTTTACATAAAATAAAATTTTAAAAATAAACATTAAAGTACATTATTTTTTAAAGTTTTGGTTTCTTTCAGTGGGGTGGTTTTAACATTTTATGGAATTCTTTGAGATTCTTGATGCAGTTACAAAATTTATTTGAAATTTTAACATGTCACCACTTTAAAACACTGAGCACATAGCATATTTATCTTTATTTTGAAAATATAAATCCAAAGTATACTGTTGATATACAATAACTAAATAAAATTTTCCTAACATTTTGCATTTGGGTATAAACCAAATACCTAAGGAAAGCAAATTTATATTAGATTAGTACATTATTAAAAGAATGTCATTAGCCCTTCTGTTGAATATATTTCTATATGAAGAAAAGGTGATCACTGAACAACTCCAAGTGTGCTTTGTTGTTAGGGGGGAAAAGTAACCAAATGAGTTTCATAAAATTTTTTGGTTTAAAACAAACTAGTTTTATAAATGCATTGATAAAATATGAAATGATAATTATCACAAGAATGCAAATAAAAAGTATAAAAAGTGAGAGATTTTTTAAGTTTTCATCCACATCTGAGAGGCCTGGTAAGTGTAAGCATTCTTGAAGAGTGTGTCTCTGCAATATTACACCTAAATTATGAAAAAGTTGACAAGAGAAAGACGACTATAAATTCACTTTATATTAGATAATCTATTTTCTTTTCAATTCAATGAATAGAGAGGTACCCATGATCTGAAACTGACAATGACACAGTTCGATAAATATACCCACAAGGGTACCCTATATTCTATTAAGCAGAAACTATAAAACTGCCTTCCCTGAATGTCTTCAACAATTTATTAAATCTCACACTTAATAATATAAGGTGTGACTTGCGCATACTAAAATATTGGTGCAGTATCCATGTAAGAAAATTCCTTTCCCTCTTTAACTAAAGTGATTACATGATAGGAGCTATGTATTTTTGTTTCCATTAAAATACTTTTTTGTGCACTGTACCTTGTATTTGCATGTTGAATAGGTATCCATTTACCTACCCCTGGCTAGAAAATATTCCTATGATTAGTATCACTTGTGCATTACATTCTCCCCCAAAGGCATTAAATGTTAGTTTCTTATCTGTCCTTCTCTGCATATGTACAGACACATATTCTTTTAAAATAAATGGAAGCATATGAGTTAGGCCATCCGCACCTCACTTTAAAAAAAAATTAATGTATATCTTGCAATTATTCATATTAGTGAATGAAGCTCTTCTTTATGCCTTTTCATAGCTTCATAATTTTCCACTGAATATCCATTGCCATAATTTATTTTAAAGTCCCTGTGATAGCCTTTGAGGTTGTTTCAATTTCTTGGTAATACAGGCAATCCTGCAATGAATAGCTTTGAACATATATAATGTTGTTTGTGTGTGCAAGTAGTTGAAGAATATCTTCTTTGGATCAGATTTGATGGGGAGAAGAACGTGTGCCTTTGTGTATCTGGTGTTTGATAAGATAGAAATTGGCTTCACAGAAGTTGTGCTAAGGTATATTCAGACCACCACTTTAAGAGAACATTTTTGTTACCTACTGCCGATGACTATTCTGCCATGCTTATAGACAAAGATGCACTGTCTTTATTTTTTAAAGTATTCAGAAAAGAATGTACAAAATCACAGGTGAACCAAAGAATTTGCAGAAGCTGAACAGTCTCATGAGTACTCAGATCCAGAAAGAGCCTCACCACTCAGCTCCGAAAGGCCCCTCCATCCCCAGGAACAGATCCAACCCCTGCCAAAGATGTCCTCTTTCTGAACTCTAATGCTGTACATCAATTTGATGTTTGTAAGAACTAATTCCACTCCGGCCAGCCTGGGACTCTTAGATTTTCCCCAAAGGTACCATACAGTTTGGGTCTTTGACTCAAGAAATGGTTGCCCAGTTCTGAAGTTGTAGCAGCAAAGGCCAAGAATGACCTCAAACTTGCATTATGTGTTTTACACAAAAAGCAGGGGGGAGGCTGAGTCACAGTGGAGGAGAAAATGGAGCGCAGTGCTTGCTGGGTTACAGCAGTCAGCCCAGGAAAGAAAGTACCGAGTAATAAAACCAGGGACCCTGGGGAAGAGCTATCACTGGAAATGTTTTGCCCAGGGAATCAGCACAATTGTTAGAGGTGGAAGGTCTTAGAAAGTAAATTTAGGACAAGCTGGAAATAAAGAGATTTGTGGCTGGGTAATGTTAAAGGATGCATAAATTTAACAGCTTTTTGTTTGTTCAACCAATTGCCTTTTACAACTTCTGCTCCCCTATGGTTGCCGTGATCTTCTTTAGGGTGTTTTCCCTTCTGATAGCTTCCGACTCCATGGTGAATGTAACCATTGTTTACTGAAAACATGTACTGCTAAAAATAACAATTATAAAAATTATTGTAGAGACACTGGTATCACAGACAGTACAGGGGTGCACAATACAGATTGTGTTCCTGCTTTTGAAGGTGTGGTACCCATGTAAGTATCCACATGTGTAAATCTCAAGGTGGCAAAAAGACACTGTGAACAATTGCAGTGTAACTGCAGATGTAAATCATGTCTAGCGTAAACTAATTAGAATTTATGGCAGCGGAAAACAGTATTTGGTATGAACATACCGTAAAATCTCTTGCCCTTTGTGAACCACACAGAAGGCGGTGTCAGTGATGCTTTCCACAGAAGCGAGGTCAACTTCTTCAGCATACAGTATCTGTGTTTGTATGGTGTTCTGCCCTTACAAGTACCCTGAAGTTGGTTTAACATTTTCTATGGCTGTCTTGAAATTATGTTTTTTAGATAAGGATCACCATATTTTATTTTATGGGCAATACACAAATTATATAGGCAATATTACATAGAACGTGCATAAGGAAAGGGGGAAAAAAGAAAGCAGACAAGAAGAAACAAATTTTGGAAAGTTTGGCTTTTAACTGAAACTGTGGTGAGTTTAGTAGGAAAGGGAAACCTATCAATGTGAGCACTTGGTACCTTTCATAGTACCTTTGGCAATCACATACAATATGTATTTACTTAATGAACAACCAATATTATGAAATAATTACAATGGTATTTATGAGTTCATTAAACAAACAAACCACTATTCTGTACTAAGCAGTGCTTCACAAAAGCAAGGAAGAAGTGAACTCGATCTCACTGTGCTCCTCCCCGACCAAAGCACTAGCTAGAGCTGGACCTGAGATGAATGCTACCAAAGGGAAAGCCCTTTGGAACACATTAGGGAGATTTCCTAAGCCAGCTTACGTGGGTTTTCAGGTTGACTTTGTTTTGATTCTTTTAGGGAAGAATAGTTTTTGAAGGCTATATAGCATGAAAGAGTGGCATCTGTGTTTGTTAAAGCATGATAGATAGGTGTAATTAATTATAAGGTGTGGATTATGAAGATGAAGAAGTCCCAAAATGAGCCTTTTGTATGCCAGAGATCAGGGAATCATGAAGACCCAAGAGGCCTGGGAACCATTGGTTCACACCCCAGATGCACTACGTAAGCCAGAGAATCAGTACCCAAAGTCCCTGCATCTCAGGGTGGGAGAAGGTGGGTGGAGCTTGAGCAGAGAGTGAGATTACTCTCTGTGTGCCTTTCTGTTCTCTTCAGGCGCTCCGGGGATTGGATGATGCCCCAGGAATGAGGGCGATGATGCCTACTGGGCTGACCAGCTGAAGTGCTAATCTCTTTCAGGAACCCCAAGACGCACACAGAAACACTGCACGACCAGAGATCTCACCCTTAAGCCCAGTCAAGCTGGCTCACATGATGAACCACTGCAGACCTTAAGGAGACTTTGATATTCAATCAGAAAAGGTACATTTAATATCACTTGTAACATGCTTGAGAAATGGATGGTGCTCAGGACCCACTGCTCCCAAGTATAGCACTGTGCCATTTAAGAAAAGAGCAGAGGCAGGAAGGTCTGTCTTATCCTTTCTTACCCATCTCTCTGTCGTGAAAGAAGTCATACCATCTTCATTCTGGCAGAACCCTTGCTACCCCTGGAGAAAAGGGACACCCTTATCCCCAAGGACACGGATACATCAGGAAAAAGCTTAACAAACAGGCCCTATTGTCCCCGCCCCCAGGTGGTCGCCCCTGCACTATCCCTCCTCAGCCCAATCCTACTCGACATAGACACCCACTCCTCAAACCACCTCCACATGGACACACACAGGCTTCCCTTTCACTGGCCTTCCTTTCTGGTGAAAAGCTCACCTTAAATCTCTGCCCTTTTCTCTTCTTAATCTATCTCTTCCTTTTATAGGGAACTCAGCCAGGAGCCTTACTAGAGGTAAGCAAAAAAAAATTACTTCTGCTGCCTACAAATCCCCCTGCCACCTCTGTGACCTTCCCTGCAGAGTACAGATGTTGTCTCTAAAGAGCAAATGTCATGGTGTTAAACAGTAATATTAGAAAAGTCCTCTTCACCATACCACCATGTAGTCGCTTTCCTTTTGCATGGAAAGCAGATAGAGTTAGCAAAGGCTGATTGTTTTCTGTTGTTCTTAAGTAACAGTCAGCATGTGATTGCCCTTTCTGGAAAGGGAGACTGCCGCCTCCACGTGCAGAGAACAGGTAGCATGTGCAAGTCTCTCTCTGAGCCTTTGGACAGAAACTCATGTTTCTTTAATCTTTTTATGCACATGTCTAGATAAATGACTTGTAGTGAAGTATGTTTCTTTGAATACTGAATAAATCAAAACAAAATTATGCTTAGATGCTTCCTAATTTCTGCACAAGGAGGATAATGAAAAGCATGCAAACAACTCCTGCCTTGATGAAAGAGGCACCCGCAGGAGCTTGACTTTGGACTGATTGCCAGCAAGGATCATTCTGTCCTCACTTCTCCCTGTGCCAGCCCTTTCAGGATTCCTCAGAACAGACAGTCCCAACTGTGACCACGAGCTCGAAGGAGTATTTCCTGGCATTTCTGCAATGGGGAAATGAAGGCAAAGTCAAAACCTCTCTCTGGAATGGTCTATTGACGTTCTGAATATGTACTCATCCCAACCAGAGTAGACACAAGGTCAGTTTATCCCGGAGAAGGGGGTGCATCTGTCATTTGGGGAGGTTTTGCAATATTTGTAAAGACAGATAAAGCATTTGAAATTGAGTGGATTTCGGACAGCTCTGGCAGTCGGCTCCATGGGAAAGAGTAAAAGACTAGAGAGAGGGAATGGAGTGGAGGAAAGAAGAAAGATGGAGGTGCAGAAAGGAGAGAGTTTATAGAACAATTGAGGCCAAATCTTAGGGGGGAAAATCCAGAGTTGTTGTGAAGAGAGAAGTCGTTAAAGGAAAGGCTAAGGGGCAATGTACACTGAATGTTCTGCAGAAACCAAGCTTTAGGGCTGAGGAAGTGAACAGTGAGATAAGCTTAAGGGAAGCGGGTGAGCAGGGGTGCCAGGATGACGGTGCGGGTGTGGCCACCAGGCCTGAGCCCAGAACGGGGCTGCACCTGTGAGCGAGTCACCCTGAATGCACTCTAACTTGGACGGGTGATGGGGAAATGGCTGCTTTTAGAGATGACGTCTCAAAAGTGGCAAGTATGAGATGTAAGATGGGGGTGGTGGTGAACTATTTCAGGATTCTGAGAAAAAATTAGCTTTATAGGACATTGTAACATGTTACCCTTTGCCCAATTTCTGTTTGTTTGTTTGTTCAAGACAGGGTCTCACCGTGTAGTTCAGGCTGGCCTTCACTTTGTTGCCTGACATGGTTCCAAACTCATAGCTCTCCTCCTGCCTCAGCCTCCCAGGTGCTGGGATAACAGGCATGCACCACCATGCTTGGCTAGCTTAGCCCAATTTCTGTACTTAGCATTAAGAGCAAGGACAGGTGTACTGGGATGACAAGATTAGCCCCTGCTGGAGAACCTATTTCCCATCTTTAGTGGAGAGCCTATTTTTCACTAAGTCTGTACCTCAATGTTTTGAGTAAAGAATAGAAATTAAACATACAAGATCAGTACATTTCAGTCATTCAGGTTAATCCTTTTAATTCAGATGTAGTGGACAGATAGAGGACACTTATGTCTCATCATTTTTCAAATCTAGTGAGTCCTTAATCCTAATTGTATCTGACCTAATTTATAGTGAACAAATGCATTTCCAAGTAAGTAAACAGGAACCACAGAGCTTTTGTTATTTGTCAGAGCAAATCTTATTAAACACCAAGCCTCTGCCCCCATTCCAGTCATTGCTTATAGCTCCTGAGGGTCTGGGTTAAGTGGAGTTGTCAGATTTCACTCTGTTGGATAATGAAGTCAGAGATGTGAATTAATAACAGTTTGATTTTGAGGTGTTTTGCAATTTGCTGGCACATCCATTAATTCATTAGATTTTGATGCTGCTGGGAAGTAAGTATGCCCGGCTCCTAATCTGTGCTATGGGAGTGAGAATTGCAGCTGGCTCATAGAGGATCATATGAGTTAATAAATTCAGGGAGCTTAAAACTAACTATGCCAGGCACATAGCAAATGCTGAATAAATGTTAGTTGTTTTTGTTGATACTATTGTTAGGACTATGAAGCCCTCTGTACAGTCTGAATCACACTGGAGAGAGAGAGAGAGAGGAGAGCATAGGGAGAGACAGTGCTGATCGAAAGGAAAAGAGGAAAGAGTGATTAATACCAGGCATAGGGACGAGTGAATCCAAGCCTTGACTATTTGAAAAGGTCCTTCAGGGCAGTACCATGCCATTGAGTAAGAGGGGTTGAAGTAGCTCTCTCACACCCGTACTGACTAGCTTTGTGACATTCCCTCAGTCTGTAACAGGAGATCATTTAGAACAGAAGGACTGTGAGGAACACGGCATTGGAGAGATGAAATTAAAGGATGAACAACCACTGACCATCTGTACGCTTGCGTGTTTGTAAGTAGTTTATCGAGGTCTGAGTTACCTTCTCTTCTATGTGGAGTTAAATAAGAATTTCATGCGTTTTCCTTGCAGTGACCGTATTGAAGTCAGAAAAGCAGGGACAGTCTTCAACGCAGGCTGAACACAATGATGAACAACCTCAGCAATTTGCACCCTGGTTTGTTTTGCTTATAATTTACTTGGTTCTTACATTTATTCATTATTATTTTGTCAAGTGCACATTATGCCTCCCCTGGGTGCTTGCATAACTTCTTCCTCTCCTCAATCCATCTGCCATTATATCTACCACTCAGGCATCTGACCAGGTGAATCCTCTTACCCAGTGAATGATCAAGTCCAACTCTGTAGCACAGACTTCACAACCTGAGACTAGAAACTTGATTAAACTCATTCATCAGATATTTGTCTCTGGGGTTACACAGACCAACTTTCCAGGACTATTCCACCATCGTTTCCTGGACAGCTCCAGAAAAATCATTTAACCTTTCCCATTTAACCTTGTTTTTCCGACTTCAGCAGCGATGGCCAGTCTTCTGGGGTGATAATGTGTCCAGGGATTCTCAGAATGTGGAGTTTTTTCTCAGGCCTTAGGGGAGCACTTTGTTGGCACCATTGACCCAAGGATATCTCTGAACATCCTGTTAAGGAGAAATGTCCCTCTACTCAGAAGAGTTACTCATTCCCAAGCACAAACAGTGCTAATGCTGAGAGGCTGTTCACTGCAGTCTTCACCTGTAGAGCCCTGGGACCATGACAGGTAAAATCGAGTACTCAGGCTAGTTCCTGATCTTTACTCACAATTAGTAAATGTTAGTTTTTGCTACACTTTCAACCTTATTTCCTGCTTTCCCCTACTCTTATTTTATTTATTTAACAAAAATGTTTACTGATCACTATATGTCAAGTACTTTATAAATATTAACCTATTCACCCTTCCAACCAGCCCATTTTGAAGATGAGGAAACTGAAGCAGAGGAGGTTGGGTCACTTGGCAAAAATCAGTTTGTCAGCTGTAGATGTGGGATTTAAGTATTGGCAGGCTGAGTCCAGGGCCTGTATTTTAACTACTGTGTGGTACTGTTTTCCTCTCTGCTGCTGATCACCTTAGACTTTTGTTCTCATAACAGTGCGAGCATTTCATTTCCTCTAAGCAGGAAATGTTGAACATTTTAATGACAAGGACACATGGTTGTTCCTTTTAGGATCCCCTGTAACTGGCACAGTGCTTAGCATAAAACAGACCATATGTGACTAAATGAACTACTCCATCAATCTGCAGCCTGAACCCTCAGGTGCAGCTTCCCTGCCCATAGCAGGAAGCAAATGAGTGCTCACTTCTTGATCCTAGGGCAGAGTAAAGCTCACCGGCTCTCTCAGCATTCATGTGATGTTCCAATATACTGTTTTTAAGGCCCAGCCATTTGAATTCACAAGCCTCAGGTTTAATTCTCAGCTTTTTATATTCTAAATTATGTGTCTCTGATCAAGTCCACTGAGTTTTTTTTTTATTTCAAAGAGAATAAAAATAGCAAAATAATAGCAACAGAGACAAAAACAAAACAAGGCACAAACAATAAAAATGATACAGGGTTTCAAAACGAAAAGACAGGAATTAACCATGGTTGCTATATTACCTATTGTTATCTTCAACGAAGTTGCTCAGGTTACCAGATGTAAGAATGCAAGACTGATCAAAACAGAATAAAAAATAAAAATTAGAAACAATACAGAGCTTCACTAAATAAGATGGTACGAATTCACCATTAAGTTTTTTATGTTTTTATTTCTTCAGTGTGAAAATACATTCTTGTGTATAGATGCACATGTATGTGTGTGTGTATAAACATAGAGCCTTGTGTGACTTTTATGAGGATCAGATAAGAGAAGCTTCATGAAAGGACTCAAAGACATTTTCTGTATATCTACATGACTTTAATTCATGTTAGAAAAGGAAGGATTTTTCTGACATTCTTCCTAAAGGAAATAGGCTAAAAGAATGACTTAGGAATGTTACCATAAAATGCCTATAGAACTAATGAACTGGCTCAAAAACAAAGCCAGGTCGAAAATAGCTGATAAGTTGACAAAAGGGTCATACTTGAGAACACTCAGTGGTTAGTTATATCTTTTAAAAATACAAGGGAATTAGAAGTGCAAAAGTCCATATGGAATAGCAGGGATTCCACTTAATGTAAAGGGATTAGAAACCCTTTGAGCAGATGATATTTGCACTGTGCTTGAATATAAGGAGTAATTATTCATTCTATAAAGTTCAGCCTCTGCAACTGAAAAGTTAAGATAATGATAGGATATGTCCCATAATGCTGCTTAAGTGCCTAAAATCTTGCATGGAGGTATATAACAACTGTATGATGACATATTTTAAATATACAATGAATGGTGTCTATTAATGTCATTATGTTAGCTATTATGCTGAGGACAGCTTTGGTTGTGCTTAAATAATAATACAAATACCAAAAGTTCTCTGGGTTGAGTGAGATCAGATGGCATCACTGTGAAAAATGTAAAATTAATCGAGAAATGAACTAAGTAAAATAATTCAACATAGCCATAAACACATATAAAATCTGAAGCTATATCATGACCTATCCATTTAATAGCATGTGTGATCTGAAAATGAGGCCTGAACATCTATGATACCTCTTACCCAAACCCCTTAATATACTTGAGTCATCTTTGACAAAGGACGGGAGCTACTGTTCTATGTGGAGGCTCAATGAAAACAAGTTCTTTCAGGTACTACACTACAAAGTTGAACCAGAGATACAGGTGAACTAGAGTCTTATATCTTTTATAGAACATGGTTTTCTAGCACCTTAGAGCCTCAGTAGCAGCCAGATATGGTAGCACTTGAGTTTATCTGGGTTACAGATCTCAGGGTAGAAACTATTTTCTTGCCACTCACTAGCTATGTAACTTTCAAGAGGATTCTGAATCTGCTGAGCCTCAGTTTTCCTATATCGCAAAAGAAGATAAGGTTCCTAGTTGCAGGCTGCTTGATATGTTTAAGTGATTTAATGCATAAAAATAAAGTCATACCATGTTCATAATAGACCATTAAGTAGAACAAATATGGTCCCTCTACTGTAGAATGTAACCCACTAAGAAAAACAGATCCAAACAAATATGATTAGAAGTTGGCCAAATATTAGAGAAATAATATAAAAAGGATGAAATAGTAATGAATAGTATCACAACACATGGCAAAGGCTGTTTTTTTGTTTTTTATTGCCATGCCTGTTTCAAAAACAAATGCGACAAGCACAGATATCTTGCTGCCTTTACTCACTTAGTATGGACCTGAACACAACAAAAATGTCACATTTTTAAAATTTGACCCAATAAAGGTGATTGATTATTGCAATTTCACAGTTTAAGCAAGTGAGGCACTCTGGTTAATGCTATATGAAAAGAAAAAGATAAGCATGCCAGAGTGTTCTCTACACATCAATGAGCCTAAAATCTATCGGGGGAGAAAAAGAAGGCTTTCCTCCTAGATCTGGAAAGATCACCCATTGGCACAGTTTTTGAGAAAGGACAAAGTTGAGGAGATGCAAAGGAGAAAGATAAAACCTGTCTTGCCAGCACGTCATCCAGGCAGCTCTGGCAACCGCAGAGGTGATTATTTTTGCAGATCCACTTCCTTCTGGATGGCCGCGGGACAAAGAAGAAGGCTGTCGTGTCAGGAAAGGGAGACAAATAAAAACGGAAGAGGAAAACGTCCCTCTGGTCCTCCTACTTAAAGAATTCCAGATTGCAGCAGTTCATGTCAGTTAAAATAATTTGCAGAGAACTTCAATTTAATTGATACATTTAAACAGAACTATGTTACAAAAATGACAGCGATGATAGTAACTGGAAGGCTGTTAAACTGAGTACCTTGGGCAAATCCAAATCCAACTCAAAACCTAGGAAACACAAAGTTAAGTTTCACCAGTCAGAAGCTACCAACTGAGCTAAAGCTGAACTTTATCAATCAAGAAACTACCCATTAACCCTGGCTAGGTACTTTCATTTCCATCAGTGGAAATGCAAATATACTTCAACCAGAGTATTTTCTTTGTTTTACCTTCAAAATCGCCTTATAAAATTTCACCATTCACAAGATTCTTTGGACCTGCTGATACCTGACTCGTGCACAAATGGCTGTTTGCTTAAAAAAAGAAATACTAAGCATATCTTTTTATGAAGTGAATTTATGTAATTGCCAGTGAGACTTAAGAGAGGAGATTTTTACTTTCAGTTACTGCTATGTTAATTTCCCCTTGGATTTTAACTCACTTCTAGAAAAGATGTAAACCGCTCAAATCAAAAGCAGGGTTCCTGGTCACCTCTACAAAACAGGCACAAAGGTAGTGCTTATGATGCTTCAGAAGATAAATACAAAGAGAAAAAGCACAAGAAACCACAGATCTCCAGGGCACTGTTTTTTTCTTATGTATATAAGGATCTTAAAACTCACTACTGAATCCTTGTCCTTATTTCATGAGATTACACATCCTCGGGCATGTTTACACCTTCTCGGGCAGTCCGTGTATATCCTATCACTGCAGTTGTGGAAACCAGAGAAATAGCAGCTAGGGATGGGAATTTTTCCTTCCTTAAAAGCACATAGTTTTCACACAGGTAAATTGCTTTTCTTTCCAACAGATTTCCAGTTTTTGCCCCTGGAGTGACACCCTTGTTCCTTTCAAATATGGAAGCCGCAAGTTCCACTGTGAGCCACAGGCACTTTGCAACATATAATGCAAAAGACAAATGCTGGGAAGAGAAATTCCAGAAAAAAAAAATGTGCATAAAAAAATACTTCATCACCACTCTATTCTTAGCCTTACAGTAGAAAGACTAATCCGTTATTTCCAACATCTTAATAAATCATGGAATTAGGCAGATACACAGGAGTCCTGAGATTCTTTTGAATAATGATTCCCTTAGAATATTGTATGTGTTTTATTATTTGAGAAGAGGATTGGGAGAAGCAGCGTGGCTTCCTCGAGTTCACATCTTGTCAAGGGTAGAAAAGGCAGCTAATCTGACAACCAGCAGTGCACCTTGTCTTAGTCAACACACTGAGTGTAGTTACTGAATCTTCACCAGCTACATCCGTGTATAAGAAAAGTCACAAGAAGCCTATATTGTTGTAGTAATAACAATTTTTTAAAACTTAAAAAAGTTACAAAACACAAGAATTGCTTGTGAGTCTTACAAATGCATCAGAACATCAAATGCATAAACCGCTAAAAGAACATAAGGCAGGGAGGCAGGACCAGCAGGACCTGCCAGGCTGCTTCAGTCTGTATGGCAGAGGGAAGGGGCCTCCTGGGGTTGTCACCCTTCCTTCTTTCTTTCACCTCCTTTGTCGGAGGAATGCTGTCAGCCCAGCATGACTCTGGCTATTGCAAGTACGGAAGTCAGGTACATTTTGACAATTACAGGTGATTATTTCAGAAACTTAAAGATGCTGAGGGAATCCTGAAGACAGTCCTGAAATAAATATTTAGGTTTTTAAATTATAGACAGCAAAAGCCATACAAATAATAACAGCAACATCACAAGAATCACCCACCCTGAGGATCATGAATATTTCTAAGGAGCTTTGTTCTGTTCATTTGGCAGAACCTATAAGATGTGCTAGCAGCCCATATATTGTCTTTATTTTAAAGAAAATAAAAGACAACAAACAGATACAGAAATTCAAAACAAGATGATAGGGAATTAACAATGGTTGTTATATTGCATATTGTTTTCTTTAAAGTAGCTGCTCAGATTATCCACATCAAAGATACATATACTTATGAGCTACTATAACACAATAATAGGGTAATAACTTGAAGAAAGGAAAGAAGGGTTTCCATTTCTAGATGGTTTTCGTAGGAGGATTTCCCCCACTATACATATCTATTACATTCTGTGGAAACACCCTGCATGTGGAAGGGTGGAACGTCCTCCAAATGGAGGCAGTGAGCATGGTGAGGGGGTTGGGTGCCAGGCTCCGTGGGCGGGTCAGCCTGAGTCCTGCTCTCAGCTGCAGTGACTGGCCTGACACACTTACTCTCTGTTTCATAGCCAGCAATTACCGGCACTCAACTTGTATTCCCATACCCTCTTAGATGGTTTTCTTCACTAGGCAGGCTGGAAGGCTGGAACTCTATTTCTCAAATTTCCTGGGATTCTGGAGGCAAATGATGTGTGACAATTGTACATACTAACAAATCTTGTAAGGTTGAGGGGAGATCAGCCAGGGCATGTCCTCACTGCACTTACAATTCCCCAGTGGTCAAAAACTACTAGGGAAACACACTTTTTCTACACTATCTGGACTTTTAAATATGGAGAGTGGATTATGAGGGCACCGAGAGCCTCCTAGCCTTACTCTCTGGTCTATATTATGCAGCAACAGCTGTGGCTCTGTGGTCTTACATGCAGGACCTGGGTAGGGGCCTCCTAAACCCCCACCTTTTCTTGGAAGATCACTCTTGCCTATTACATTCCTCAGATATCATTCTTAAGGGCGCAGCCCCAAGGCCATTCCTTCCACCTTAGCGATTTTAGATATCTAAATCTACACTAAGTTTATTTCTGCTTAAACTGCCTGCAGTGGTCTGTGTTTGCTGGACTAAAACATGGCAGATGAAACCCCCTTAAGCCTTAGCTTTCCCAGTTGGAAAATGATGCAAATTGCATATTAAGGCAAAGAATTAAGTCAGATGGTTTATACAAAATGTTTGATTCAATGCCCAATACCGTAGGTACTCAATATAAATCAGCCAGTTTTATTTCAAGTATCAATATATTGTAGCTTTCTCCACCAACATTGTCACTCTAACCCATGGACACTTGTTCAGTAGTGGCAGAAATGCTAGACTTAATTTGGCAAGAAGATTCCTCCGTAGTTGAATGTTTACATAACAAACTACAAGTTAATTGGCAAACTGAAAACCTGACATAGGAGTGTGGCTTTGTCATGAAGAGCTGGATACAAACAAAGCTCAGCAGCAGCCAAGGTTAAGTCAATCACAGGTGGCAGAACAGGGTCAAAGGAGGCAAATGGCCACCTGTGATCAATCAAATCGGTTCTGCACCTGACTTTATTTTCTGTCCATAGATGTTGCCTGAGGACTTTGTGGAACAGAGCTTTCTGAAATTCTCCTGGTTCTGAAAGCTGCCCTGTTTGACAATGGTTCTTTGCTCAACATAAGCCTGCTAAATTTAATTTTCCTAGTTTTAAATTGAATAGGAACTATTGAAGTAAGAGAAAACACTTCTGAGATCTACTGATCATACCCACAAGACTATAAAACAAGCATAGTTCATCAAGAGAGTTTTGGGTTATACAAGTATCTACAGAGAGCACCTCCAAGAAAGATGAAAAGTACCACTGGCAAGCAAAGAAAATGCTGGAAAGATGATGTCAGAACAGGGGAGCAAGGGGAAATAATGGGACAGAGAGATCTTTGAGGCCACCTTCTGTCACACTGAAACAATTAATTGTGGAAGTTTAGTAAGAATGAGTTGGTGCTGGTGGTACAACTCAGAATGTAAAACTGTTGCCACTTTGATGCCAAATGTCTCAAGGTAAGGCATTTCCTCTGCCTCTGGTACCTGAAATCCCCGCAGCCTGGTTCACTGCCCTTGACCTAGAATCATTTTATTGGTAATCGCTGACTTAAGGGAATAGAACCAAGGGATTAATTTTCAGTCTTCAGAAATAAGGATCATGAGAGTATTTATAGCGCACTTGTAAATCATTTTCCCCACCCTTTAGATGCTCTTTAAATTAGCTAACCACTTCCCCACCTCTGGGAGGTTCAGTCAGTCAATTCTGTCTATAAGCTTAAGCAGTATTCTCTTATGCAAATTTGAGGTCACAGAAGAGGGTGTAGAATTAGAAGAGGCTCTACAAAAAACTTTAATGGAAACTATCGAACTGCTCATTACTTAGCCTTCAGTTTTTAGACATCATTAGCAGGAGAGAACCTAACTGAAGTCTCATTAATACTGGGAAGGTGTGCTGACATGAGAGATGTGTGAAGGTAAAATTAGATAGCAGAACTTTTTAGACATGTATGAAGTACTTCCCATGCTCCTGAAAGAACAGAGGAAATGCAACTCTAAAAGCAACTCTCTTGCCTCCTCCTTCCTCAGCAGAGATATACAAGGGATTCAAACAAATCTGCAATGAAACCCATCTCTTCCAGTAAGCAATGTACCCTTTGAAACCTTAGACATTAGAAAATTAATGCATAGAATTTATGACTCAGTGAGACTTACAGCCCAGATTTTCTGGCACCTTACTCCTTTGAGTTTTCTACCATTTCATCCTTCTCCCCTCATACTTTATTACTTCTAATTTATAGAATTTATGTCTTACAGTGATTTCATTTTTTGAGTTCCCTGGTAAAGCTGAGCACACAATCTAAATTAATCATTTCATTCCAATGTTACACTCTTATATCCTGGGTAATTCTAGTGTCAAAGACATTTGCACATCTTCACACAAATGTTATTTTCAACATTTTATTTTTTGTACATGGAGTAGATCTAGTTTTAGAGAAGCTCATAAATCTTCATATGAATGTGACGGTATTCATGGAAACTGGCCTTCAGAAAATATAATTTGCAAAATTCTATTTATCTAAAATAACAACTATGGTTTAAAGGAAATAAGAAATGCTTTATCCTGAGACAAATATGAGTGATTATAGTCTGAAAACATGGGTTCAAGAAACCTGGAATTATGTGTTCCACCATGAAAAGGTAAGATAAACTTTTATAGCCCAAAAGCAAAGAACAACATATATCAGTACACTTAACAAATACCTTGGTAGTCACATTTAGTAGGTAGCTGATAGCAAAATGGAGAAGACATTCTTAGAGGTTTTAGATGTCATCTTATAGTGTTCTTAGCTTTAGGGTTTGTGCAGGCTAGAGGTTTGCTAACCTTAGTGATGTGTACAGAGATGTTTTCCTAGTATTCAGGAGACCATAAAGTCAGTTAAAGAGTTTGAAAGGAGGTGTCTATTAAAGGGTCTGAGATAGTCCAAGACAATTTTGGCTGTAGCCATTTAACATTCTGTCTCTCCTCAATCATGATATTCTACTCAACTAAGGTCAAAGAATCTGCAGGACTTTTCACATAGATGCAAGTTTTTCATAGAACTTTGCCTTTCAGTTCAACCAAAAAGTACTCAACTTTTGTCTCTTTGTGGGATATGTTTGGGGTTCTGATAAAAGAAACTATTTTCATAAAACAAAGAAAAAACCCTGAAGAAAGTAGGGAGATATTATTATTTTTCTTTTGTTTTATATAGTCAAAAAGTGTGCTTGCTTTGAGGGAGATGACTTAGAATTTCAATAGGATGGAAGAAAGCATAATTTGCATATGAAAAAGTCATACCAGATTCATTAGAAAAAATCCTCAAGAAACCATGACTGTTCTCCTGATTTCGGGTCAGACTTGCCATAATAGCTATCTGTGCAAATGATTTCGCCTGTTGGGGCTTCACTGTTCTTTATCATTAAAATAAAGAAGGTGGTTCTGTGCTTTTCAAACTGTGTGCCACCAAGCTCCAGACCTCCTCTTGCAGGTGAGTAAATACAAGAAGGGCAAGCCATGCAGGACCTCAAGAAAAGTAGAGATGCAGTATCTTTTATAAAGTCATTCATCATGTTATTTACAAATACTGTAAAGGTTTCAGATAAAGGAGCTTCTGGTCATTTGAAGATATTTCCAGCTTTGCAATGATTATAAAACGGTTGAGTTGTCAGATCTCTCTTTTGGTAGTTGGATTGAGACATGTCAGGGAAAATGCTTTATCAGTAGAAATAAAGGAACCTGGCCAATGGGAACTATAGCAGATACATATTTTTTCCTATGAGAAATTATTTTAGTAAGGTCTTACACTGTGCCCATGGTATATCAAGCTCACCTCTGTGACTGTAAATTCTGTTAGAATCAGCAGGTAGCAGACACTGGCCAAGCCCTCATTACACAGTTACACTAAGTGAACAAGTATGTTCTGATATCTTAGCAGGGGCTTTTTCAGTGCTAATTCTTTCAGTGCCCCAGAAATAAGGATGAACTCGCACACACTGAGCTCTGCAGGTTACAGTGTTATGAGAGAGGCTGAAGTAAACAAACTCACACCTAATAAATTTCTCCCTCTTTTTATTTCAAAATCCTGTTAGATTTGCAGAAAATGTGCAGAGATTGTACAGAAAGTTCTTGTGTATCTGCACCCAACTTCCCCTAACAGTTACCCCTTGTATAACTATAGTGCATTTGCCAAAGCTAAGATATTAATGTTGGTAAATACTACTAACTGAATTAGAGACTTTATTTGACTTTGTCCAGTTGTCCACTAGAGTCCCTCTTGTATTCCAGACTCCAAACTCCAATCTAGGGCATCACATTATGCCTGCTTTGTCCCCTCTCATTTGTGATGCTTTCTTGGCTTTTTTTTCTTTTTTTTGCTTTCCATTGCCTTGATAAGTTTTGGAAAGTCCTGATAAGATGTTTTATGGAATGCTCCACAATTTTGGTTTGTCTGATTTTTTTCTCATGGTTAGATTTGTGTTAGACACTTCGAGAAAAAATATCACAGAGGTGAAGTGCTATGTCTACATATCCTATTAGGGGCTCACAATGTAAACATGACACACCTAGAGACAGTTACCATCAGCTATTCTTTTTACTGTCTCATATTATAAACATTAATGAGGAGTATCCAAGTCACCTTTCACAGAAAGGAGTGTTTATACTTAATATTTGGAATTCTTCTGTAAGGAACAAGTACCTCTTCATCCCACTTACAATAAGTAAGTCATACAGATTATGATAAGAGTTATGTAGGAATATAAAAGCTGGATGTGGGAAGAATGGCAGCAGGACTCTATTGAGACAGCTCTGTAAACAAGACATCTGCCTTTAGGTCTCCTAGAACAATGGCTCTGAATTCATGGGAGAGACACAAGAAAATGACAAAAGAAAAACACAGCCTGACTTATGTCCTTTCTCCCCTCTCCCACCCGTAGGAAGGATTAGTTACAGATGTTTGAGATTTATGTTGCTAGGACACAGCAACAGGAGAAAAATGCAAGCCCCAATACAACAAAAATGCAACATTCTTCCTTGGACATGAGTGGAATTCGCACACTGCAACGATGGTTGTTTTTGAAACACAGAACATCTTGAGGAGATGCTTCAAGCAATAGCTAAATTAAGCAAAAGAAAAGAAAAAGGTCACAAGTTAATTTTGCCATCTTGGATGTTACTAGAAAGATTAAATCCTTTGACATGCTTTTTTACATTTGTTAAACCCAGTTGATATGCAAGAGATAGCAATTATACTACCTAGTGTCACACACAGCAAGCGTCTCTCGGACTGATAGAATTGGGGAGCATAAGTGAAGGAAATAATTGAGAGAATTAGGGGGCACAGGATGAGCGTGTTGTTGGAGACACAGAAGGAAATGATCACGCGGTCACGTCCCAGTTTAAGCACACCTGACCGCAATCACTGGACTAAGGAGGAATTGACAGATGCACAAAATTGGGATGTGAAATTACAGACCCCTTGTGTGCTTGCAGGCTCTCTCCAGGATAAAATACAAAATGTCAGAAAGCCAATGACTAAAAAATGTTTTAAGAAATAGGACTACTGTACTGTGGGAGCAGAAGGACAGCAGACGGATTAGGTGACTGATACTCTGCCTGCGGCGGAAAAGTAGATGAAATACAGAGATAAAAGGGCGTTCTCAGCTTCCCTGCCTTTGTTTTGTGTCCCTTTACATTCTGCCCACAGTCTCAGTGCTGTGCCCTATTTCAGAGTTTTTTTTTCCTGCACATCTTGTGAACCTCAGGACACTAAGGAAATTTGACGTTCAGACATTTTATTTTTAGGGTATTATATTATGTAATATCTTAGGGTGGTGTCGTTCATTCCAAAAGCTGCTGTTCTGAACAAGAACTGAGAAAAAGGTACCCAGCAGATATCAGCCTTTTACATCCAAACTGTCTTTAGAAAACCTTATAAAAACTCAGCCATCCGTCTAAGAGCATTTTTCTGCTTTTAGCTAATAACAAATACATATGTGACTCTAGGTTCATTTTCAAAGTCTGATGCCTGCACTTCTCTTTCTGGAAGTATTTCTCAATTAATTAACATTCCTGAGAGCACAGCCAGGTACAGTATTGAAAAGGAGAACTTTTATTTATTTGATCTCCCTGCTGTGTAAAAAATGCTAAACTCCTGAATGCTTCATCTTGTGAAACACGTCCTCCTGTTCTCCCATCAAGGGTATCCAGGAAAAGAAGACACAGAGAAGACAAAGCAGAATAGTTACAAAGATAAGAATAAAGGAAGCTGTTGTGAGTGCGCTAAGGCTCAAAAACCAAAAATCATTGCCCCATTCCTGCAGTCACATCTGCTCACCAGAGGGCTCTTGTCTCAAAAAAGAAATTCAGTGGGTGTCACCACCAACAAGATCAATGCCAATTTAACATTTTTGCATGGAAAACAATAGTGAGCTTCTGATCAGCAATTATCATAAAGTCAAAACATCCTGTAGCTCTGTGCTGAATGAGTCACGTGCTTTTTAGGTGAGATTTATCTGAGATGCTTTCATCAGCCTCATCAAGCGTTTTCCCCAATATGTCTTTCACACTGGTCTGATGCACAACAGGATTCTGCAACAGAAATAAAGGGGCGGCACTCCTAGAAGGCTGTAGAAATGCCCATGGATGAGCCTACCTAGTCATTAGCTTTATTGCTAACAAAGAAGACAATCGTGCATATAATTATATGGATTGCAGAGCCAGCAACCAGAGTTGGCACAAGGGAATTATTTCCCTGCCACCATTACTTCACCAGGGTCAGAAGTTGCCTGTATATCTTCAAACTAGCATGGGGTAGGAAACAAAATAAATGAGTGTTCTCTCTTCACTGTAGATAATTTTTTCACCCCAAACAAGCCTTTCTCTACCCCTTGTCAGCTGAATTATGTTTAGAAGTTCATGAACCCAGTTAGTCTATTATTTGAGGATTCTTCTCGCTAAGCCCATGTTAGTGGAGTATTGCTAGCAATACCACAATATCAGTGAGAATATGAGATGAGAAGCAAGCTTCAGAGAAATTTCAGTTGCTCAAAGTAACCAGACTAATGTGTGTGTATGCGAGTGTGTGCACACACACACACACACCATGGGTAAAGGAAGTGGATTTGGAACCTAGGTCTTTTTGCCACACTAGTGAATTCTCTGAGTCTCTTGTTCATTGTCATGACTACAGTAGAAGGCGAACAAAAATTGTGAGGGTCAGTGAGAGTTACATACTGTACCTTTAAGTCTTGGGATCAAATACAAAGGACCAGGCAGACCTATTAAGCGGACATACTTTGGGAATTTTTAACTTTGCTTTTGTAAGTTTCTTTTGGTGTCATATTCTTAGTCATCTCACATCCCCTATGTACTGAGCTGATAATATTTATAATTTGTTAGTGTAGTTTCTGACCCAAAGCACATACTATCTCTTTTCCACAGACATTCCTTTTCCTCTCTCCTGATGGAGTTGGACTTGCCCATCTGAATCCAAAGGAACCTCACTGACAACAGTTTTAAGGCATTTAGTTTTCCTCTTTACTGTGTAGGTTGTAATAACTATTCTACTGTCCCAGAAAGGATTAGTTTTAAAATCAGAGGAGTCACTGTAGTCATAAATATTAAACTTGTTATTGATCGGCTGCGATTTTTCAAATTTCTACAGAATTTTTATGAAGTGTTTTTGCTTTAAGCTTTGGGGATTTCTTTCCTCTAAGAAATCAGACTTTGTCTTCATCTTTGATATTGTGTGGCAAATCATAATACTGATTGGTCATAAAAATCCTTTTCAGTGTGTCCAGTGCTCAGAGATTGATAAGAAGAGACAGTCCCTGCAAGCTTTGTCAATCTGGCATGTTGAGGAGATGAAATATTACCACGTGCAATGAAGATAAATCACTGTTCCAAGTGGCTGTGCGGTCGGAGGCTTCCCAGGGACCCCGCTTAGCTCCAGATGCAGCTGCAGGAAATAAGAATCAGAAAATGGTGATCATTGTGATTTCAGTCCATTAGTACCAGAAGCCTGATATACATAAAATGTAGGTCAAAGCATTTTGTTTAATACCATATTTATCTTCAGAACATGAAGCGTGAGAATGTTGTTCCAGCACTGAAAAACAGAGGTGATAAATGAGTAGTCTCTTAATGCTATTTAAACCACTACATTCAATTGCCATCTTTTCATTGAAATATAAATTCCACAAAAGGCACAACCATGAATATTTTTTTTTCTATAATCTGACAGGACTTGGCACAGAGCCTCCCTCCTGTTGGCTGTCAATCAGATAAACATAGAGGATTGATTAGTGAACTGACAGATCTATATTGTTGCACGTATTTATTTATGACTGTTTTGCTTTACTAAACTAGCACACAACATGGGAAAGGACTACGCTGTATTCATCTTAACTTACCTTCCACCCTGAGGAGTGTTTATTTAGCAGCTGTGTGGATGTAGGAAACAGCATTGTATGTGGTGGACATGCTGTCACTTACTGTATTCTCTTGTGAGTCTTCAGCATTTGCAACAAGAGAACAAAAGATCTATAATAAGAGAAAAGATAAAATTAATGGGACTGTTCTAGGCATAGCTAACTGGTATGCTAGGCAGAAGATAACTCTGGAGCAAGTGGAGAGCGCAAAGGAATGACAAGAACACGCAATGTCAAAAAAGCTCATGGAGAGTGGTCAGTGAGGCATGATGCTTTTTAAATATCAGAGCACAAAGAAACATATAAAGTTATGGGTTTCAACCATAAGAATTACTATTACAAATTGCGCTGCTATAAACATGGGTGCACATATATCCTAGTGACATGATGTTTTCAGATCTTCTGGGAAAATACCCAGGAGGGGAATAGCTGGTTTATGTGTTATCCTGAGCGTACACTTTGAAGATAGCAATATGCAGTGCAGTAACTATTGTTGGTTTTCTGTTGCTTTGTCTATAACTCAATTCTGATTATACTGTTATTGTGCTACTTTGTGTCTCTTTGTTAATGCTTTCTGTGTTCTTTTTTTCTTTTTCTTTTTTCTGTTGTTGATGTAGTTCTTTTTCTTTCACACTTTAAAAAAAAAAAGAAAAATTATATATAAAAAAATGTAAGTAAGTATGTATGTATATGCAGCATATCTAACATAGTTGTACTACA
>PVLD010008956.1:30288-80438 GCA_004027595.1 Dinomys branickii
GATGATTAATTGTTTGATCAATTTTGCATGTCTATATCTATGTTCCTGAATATACACTTCGAAGTTATCAATATGTAATGCAACAACCATTGTTGATTCCCTGTCACCTTGTCTGTAACTCAGTTTTGATTGTACTATTCTTATGCTACTTTGTGTCTGTTTGTTAATATGTTTTTGTTCTTTTACTTTTAAAATAATAATAATAATAATAATAAAAGAAATACAGGGAAGAGATCTGTAAACTAAGTAAGTGAATACAGCCTGTAGGAGATGATCCAGCAGCTGCTGGGCTTGGAATACATTGTTTGCATCTTGGAGACTAGCAAATTACATTTGATCTTTAGTTAAGAATTACGTCTCAAATGCTCTCTCAGGAAGGTGATATAAAATTTATCGCAAATTCACTTCAGTCATTTGAAAATTCTGAGGAAAAATCAGGAAGCAGCTGTCTCTTATATGTAGTTTTCTTTATATATCTCATTCTTTCATATAAGGATGAATTTTGATGGCTTATCTGCTACCAAAATACACTTCCTACAGCTTGTGAAAGTAACAGTTCAAAAGCGAAAAATGTGGCCAAAAAATACCTTGTGTCTCTCAGACTGATTAATTTGTTGATGTAAAACTGTACTCTTCCTAAATTTTAAAAAGAATTTTGGAGTGTGCGTACATGCTATCACCTGAAAGATAACAAGAATAATAATTCAATAATCAACCAGAATGAACTGAGTGGTGTTTAAACTCAATAGTTCTTGTACAAAGTAATTAAAAACATTCAGTGGGTTTTAATAGTCACATTTAATAGCTATGGCAGAGATAGCCTTATCTTAGTTACATGAAATGTACACTAAGGATTTGTAAAATTTTCAAAGGAATGGAAATTGCCAAGCCATCAAATATATTTTGTTCTAATGTCCTCACTGGATATTTCTGTCAGAACTCTAAATTATATACAATAATAATATTATTTAATAGCTCATCTGTGGAGTAATATTTCTGACTACTTAGCAAGAGAAACCTATATTTGGGGACACTGGTTACTTGGTTGATATTAAAGTTAGGAGTTAGTATTGACCTCAATTCAAGCCTAACAACTACATTTATTACCCACAGTAAAATTCAGACTAGAGTATTTGACTGGCCCTGATGTATAATTTTGGCCAAATTCAGAGTTGGAATTTATTATTTTATAAAGGAAACTTGCATTTTTGTTAAATAGTTTCAAATTTCAACTATCTTTTAAGCAGCATTGTCATAAATCAAATGGTCTTTAAAAAAAAAAAGAACAGAAAACTGGAGAATATTTCTAATGATGGTACAGTAAGATCTTATCATTTTTGAAATTTTATTTCACATGCAGAACTATCACAGCAGTGCCATAAGAAATACAATTAGGGCTTTTTAAAAATTATTGCACCCCAGTTTATTCTCTTGCAAAAATTGAAGTTCAAAATTTTTGAATAATGTGTCTAATATTATTGAGTAAATGGTAAAGGTTGAATTTGAGTCCAGGTCTTCTGGTGACAATTTGCTCTTTCACTATTTTTTTAAGTAAAAGAACGAAAACATATTAACAAACAGCCATTTACAATGTAGTACAAGAATAGTACAAGCAAAACTGAGTTACAGACAAGGTGACAGGGAATTAAAAGGATAATTATATATGCATATATGCAGGATAGCTAACGTAGTTGTACTACTGACTTCTGTAGCTTTATTGTAAGGAATAGTTAATGATTAGTTGTTTGATCAATCTTGCATGTCTATATTTGTTTTCTTAAGTATACACTTGGAAGTTATCAATATATAATACAACAATTAGGTTTAAATTGTCAGTTTACGTATGTGAAACAATGAAGTCAAAATATCTTTTTGCTAAAATACTGGATTCTATTGATGAGCTTCCTGGAAACAACTTTCAACATGGATATTTATCGCTGTCTCTTAAGATCTATTAAGACACATGGGTCTTTATATATTCTTGGATACCAGGACTTTGTCAGTGACCAAACACATCTCAGAATATCTTACAAAGTTCATTTGATAGATACAATATAAAATCAAAATTATATGCAGAGCAAACTGTCCATTTACCTTTCCATGTGTTATAAAGTACCAAGCCAGATCAGTGAAGACACAAGCACTTATATTTTAACAGATTCATAAATAGCTGTTTCTGAATCATCTTCTGATGTCATGATGTCAGCAGACTACCGTAAGGTTAGAGACAGACGTGTGAAATTTGGTTACATGCCACACATCCCTGAGCACTCATTCTGTGCCAATCATTGGGGTAAGAACGAGGATAGGGCAATGAACAAAGCAGAGATGGCTGCATCCCTTGTGAACCACGGGTATGTGTACAGGAAACCATACCTGAGAAGGGTAACGGGTATGTTAGGAGGCAAGCAGGATGCCCTGGGAGTCAGATGAGATGCAAGGAACCCGGGTTGGGGGCTTACAAAAGGCTCTCAGAAAAAGTAAGATCCCAAATGAAGATCTGCCAGATGAGTAAAAGTTGGCAAAGGAAGGGCCACTGTTAGGGACCTTTAACTCTTTAGTCTCAAGAGTACCGTTAATTCAAGGACATTTCAAGCCCAAGATGCTATTCTTTACGTTGGAGCTAATAGTTCAAACAACCATAGAATAATTTATGTCTGGCTTTAGTATGCTGGCTTTCTCTTGAATATTTTTCTTTTTTATACTTATGAGTGTGGTTAAACTCTATATTGGTTTCTGAGGGTTCGGCTCAAGAAGTTAGATCATTATGAGCTATGTTTTGCAAATTTCTGGCACCTACTATGACTCTACTTATGTTTGTTTTTCATTTTTCAACCAGTTCATTTCATGTGACTAATTTGCTAGTGACTAATGTAGGACAGGTCACTGCACAAAAGTTGAAGGCAGAAGTAGCTACAAAAGAATCGGAAAAGAAAACAGATTATCCAGAAATAACTTCAATACAATCTCCATATTAGAGTATATCAAATGTTTAAATAGAAAAAGATCATGATATTTAAATACCCTATATTTTAACTAGATATTTACTTATGAGTATGCCACAAATATCTGCCTATGTCCTTAAAAATTGTTTTGCAATATTTTAATTGTATAACAGCTTACTTACTGATGTAATATAGCATATTTATCTAATATTATTCCTAGATATCTGTCTTCTTTCCAAATTGAGTCTTTATGGATAGTTCAAAAATTCCTAATGAAGTATTTTATCATTATGTATATACACTTTTTCCTTTTTTACCTTCATATGCTGCAGTCTTTTTTTTTTTTTAATTGTTGCGTCTTTCACAGTAGGTGATGTGAAAAATTGCAATGTAAGTTGAGTTGGGATTAAAGTCCTAAGAGCTGACAATTGGGTCAGATTTTTAGGAATTTCTGAAGGCACTTTACCTAGGCAGTTACCCTTTCTTTGACAGTTTGATCTATGCAAACTTTTCAACTATTTCACTTCGATTATTCTTCATATATAGTTGAAAATTATTTTCCTGGTATGTTTAAACTCAGAGAATTTTGCTTGTCTCTGTATCTTCGGTTATATATACTTTACCATGCCAAGATTCAAAAAACACACTCACACAAATACATGCATAGTTAGTCACGCATATTCTTATTTTATTTCATCTTACTTTATTTTTCCAGTATTCTTATGCATTTCTGGAACAAAACAGTGCAAGAATAGGTAGCATGTTTCTGAAGATCCAAGACCATCTGAAATGACTAAGCAATGTAGTGTGTTCAAAGATGGTGAGTTCTGTGGGGAAAAGGAGCAGAATAATGGGCATCAGGAGTGCCAGGGTGGGGGGCAAGAGTGGTCGGAATGAGCTTCAAGGAGAAAGTGATAGGGGAGACAGATCTTACAAGCACCGAGGCAGCCAGTCATAAAAGTATGCGAAGGGTTTCATAAGGACCTCATCTGGAAACACGCATACATGTGCTCCGGCAAGAATGTGCTTGAAATATTTCAGAAAATATGAGGAGATCAGTGGATTTAGAGCAAAATAAGTAAGGGCTTAGAGGCTCATGCAGAATAATGACATTAGCAGAATCACTGTTTCGTGGGGCCTGTCCCATTGATTGTAGATTGCAGGAAGGGAAGCAAGAAGGGAAGCAAAGAAGTTAGAGAACTTTGCAGTTTGTAGGGAGCATTAGTGCTTCTGCTAAGTGTGGCAATAGCAGATATGGCAAGTGTTCATAGATTATGTAGTTTCAAGAGATAAACAGTAGATCTTAGGAAAAAATGCGAGTGTTAATTATCAAAATCTTGTTCATATTAAGATAAATTTAAATTAAAACTACACTAAGATGCATGTGTCAGAATAGAAACAATTCAAAAATAAGTGGTCTGGGGTATTAACGAAGCTACAAAACTGCTCCTGCTTACAAGCATGGGCGGTAAGGGCGTGAGTTCCCTTGGAACCACTTGGAAAAAGGCTTCGCGGAGCTGACCAACGCGGCCCGGTATGTCCACTCCGCAACGCCGTAGTTTCACTTCGGGGCGCGCACCTACCAGACATGCATATATAGGCCCACTGAAAGGCATATATAAATATTCACAGAATCACAGTGTGCAAAAGTCAAACCCAAATCCCATTAGCAACATAAGTTATGAAATATCACACAGTGGAATAAAACAGAGGAATGAGAATGAACTACTTCATATGCAAAAGATATAGATTAATCCTCCCCAAAATCGTGCTGGATGAAAGAATTCACATATAAATCATACGATCTGTAAAATGTTTTCTATCCAGTATGGTGATTCAACCCAGAGCCTTCACGTTAAACTTCGTCCCTAGCCCTTTTTATTTTGAGGGAGGTCTTGCTAAGTGATCCAGGCTGGGCACAAACCTTGTAACTCTCCTGCTTCAGCCTCCCTTTTATAAATGATACTTTGAAAGCTACACTGGGTTATATGATGTGTGACTTCATAACAGACTAACGGTTCTGCAAACCTCTATTTCACCACTGACTACTTAAAACCACCCCGGTGGTTGAATTGTTTTTATGTGTTTTCAACTGATTGTTTCACTTTTGTGTTTCAAATTCAGTTACTTCTTCCTGATTATTTTTCGTCTCCCTGCTTCACTAAGAAAACAAGATTTCTTTCCATCCCTCAGAATTTATCTCATTCTTCGTGACCCCTTTGTTTTCTTTAATAAATCAGTTGGCTACGTTACTTGTTTTTGTCTCTCCCACAGTAGATTTCTGTGTCGCTGCTGACACCATGACTTTTTAGGCTGACGAATTGCTGCTGTGCGAAGATATTTTGCTTTTATGACATGAACATGTATTCCTGGGTATGCAAATAGAAGTAGACTTGAGAGGCTGAATCAGGGCTGATTCTGAAACAGTGAAAGAAGTAACTCATTTACATAAAGAAGCAGTCAGAGATTTGAAGTCTCAGATTTAGGCTGAATCCCTCATTCGATTTTTTGTGGGAAGTTGGACCAATTAATTAACCTTTTTGAACTCCAATTTTAATACTTCTCAGTGACAAATTGTTGTGTTTCCTTAACTTTAAGACTCACACCTAAGACATGTGAGCAATTTAATAATGGCATTTCACAAAAGCTAATCATATAAAATGAAATGAACACACCAATCACAAAAAGCATAAGTAGATATTTTATTATTAAAATTTGAGACCTATTTTGCAAGGTCTTACAATGAAAAACAACCTACTCATAATAGGGAGCATGTAGGCATATGGAGGCTTACAGCTGGTAGTCAACAGTAACTATTCACATGGTATAATGGAAACACCAGCTATTGCTTAAAATGTAATGCAAAATTGACTGGAATCTGCAAACTGATTCCCTTCTCTCCAGTGCAGCTCACATCCCTGCAGGTGCCACTCCTCCCGATGCCTCTTGTTCCAAGTTCGTGCTTGTCTTGAGAACTGTTTCATGACCCCTGTCCTAGCCCTCTGCTCCCATCTCTGAATTCCCTCTGATTTTCCTTCATATTCACCTGGGTATTTGTGTGCATGGGTGGATTTCACTGACTGCTCAGAGTAAGGTTTGGAGTTGCACTACTTTAAAGTGTTGAAAATAATTTGTAATGGGGAACTCACTTTTGTTCATAAAATCTCCTTGGCTGCCTAGCCACCAGAAGCCTCCCTGAGCTGTGTCCTTCCTCAGACTCAGATTCCTGCTGCTGCTGAGCTGTTCTCTCAAAGCCATCCTAGGCATCTCCTACATTTCTGCTGGCAAAAACTTAGTAACTTCTCAGGCAAAGCACACTTTTCTCCGTATATATTTAATTTTTCTTTTAAGTCATATGCTTGGAGTTTCCCTTTCTATATCCAAAGTGTTTACCACCATATTTTCTAAAACATAGATAACCCTCTGCTTAAACATAAGTTTGATGCCAGTTATATGTACTTTTTCCCACATAGCTACACTTTAGGCAGGGTGTACTTAATGATACTTAAAGTGTTCAACCCAGCTTAGCAACTACTCTGTACCTCCACCCAAGTGCTGTCCACAGCTCGAGGGAGACATAAACCATACCGACAGGTCTCCTCTGAGGTTGAATCTTGGTCTGCAAGTCACTTTGTTTCCTTCAATTCCCCCCTTCTCCTAACTGACTATTCCACACTACACTACCCATCTGCCAGTCTTTCTTTCATTGTCTCTTATTTTCACTTTAGACTTCACTCTTTTGGTAAACATACCCAGTTCCCAGAATCACAGCCCTCAATATTACCTGTATTCTGACACTACACACACATACACACACACACACACACACACACACACACACACACACACACCCCTGAGGTCATCTCCTCCCCTCCCACTGGCTTCCTTCAAATGCTCTCTATATCCGTTTGCCTACATGAAATCTCTAGTTGGATGTCACATAAGTACCTCACATCTCTGTCAGATTATAAGCTTTTGTCTTTTCTATTATAACTCAAGGAGCCAGGATAGGGACTGACAAGTAATAGGCAGTAATCCTAGATGTTATGGAGTGAATGAATGAAGGAGTAAATGAATGAAAAAATAATATCCAATAATTAACAAATACATTCAATTAGAACAGAAACGTGCACAATTTATAATGTACAAGAATAAAATGTGATAAATGCCATAGCCATTTCTGGTTGGCCTATCATTTTACGTGCTGCTATTAGCAAATTGCATTTACCTGAACTCAGTCTATATTTTATGATCATATAAGTAGTTAAACTGCAACCAACACAGGCTTGAAAGAGAAGCTTGATAGAAATATTTGAAAACTATAGGCATCGTAGTATATGCTATAAACATTTTCAAGAGCTGAGGAATATAAAATGAAGAAAATAAATAAAATAGTTTAGATGTGGTACTATTGGGAGACATGTCCATGGCTCTACTAGCAGATGGTACGTAGGAAGGGATTTCAGAGACACTGTATCTTAAATGCATAAATCTCTCAGATCAGCTGACCCTGCTAGAGTGTCTGCATAACTAAGAGGTCCCCAGACCAGGGACCTTGCTCTCTGGCAGGAGCGCTCCATTCTGGCCTTCTGCTGCAGTGGACAAGCAAATAGTTGTATTCCCCCCATATTTGTACTTAGAAATTGGTGTCCTTATTTTAAGCAAATAAAATGTTCTGATGTTCTACTCTATGAATTTGTACCAGCTACTGCCTTTGTGCATGTTCCCTGAGTATGTCAGGGTGGAGGAAATTTTACACAAATGCACAACCTGTATTTCTGCTGGAACTCACTCCCACCGGGTGAGCTAAAGAATCATGCCTGAACTTTTGGTCAACCATTGTTTTGCTTTCTCCCTTGAACACTGACAAGCACGCTATGCTTGTTTTCTCTTGGGTGTAACTTGTGCGTGCTGTAGCTCACTGTTAGTCGGCATGGGTCATAGAAACAAACAGCCCTGGGGCTGGGGATATAGCTCAGTGGAATAAGCGCCTGCCTGGCAAGCGCAGGGTCCTGAGTTCGATCCCCAGTACCGCCAAAAAAAAAAAAAAAAAAAAAAAAGAAACAAACAGCCCTTTGAACCCTTGAGTCTGTTAAGCAATCAGTAGAAGCCACAGTTTCCTCATCTCTATGTAGAATAAGGAGAAAAATGATACCTTATTCATAGCTTGTATGGGATGATTGAGAGGCTGAGAAGGAAGCATAAAATGTGATGCTAGGTGCGCTACCACGTACTTTATAAGGGATAGTAACATTTATCCAGGGAAACTCACTCTTGCCTGAACCAAATCCTATCATACCATCCTGGATCCAATGGGGTAAATGGCCTTCACCACACTTTCTGTCTGATCTGTTTGATTTTTTTACTAACGATATTACTTCCAATCCTTTGAAAAGATATAAAGAGCTCTCCTGTGCGGTGGCCTCAGTGTTCAGTGTTCTCCCTCATGCACCCATTTTGCCATCATTTCCACATGAAATGCAGTGAGGAGGGAAGCTTTGTGATTGATGTCGTTTTCCCTTGAGAATGATTGTGCTTACTGGAGTTTCTAGGTTATTTGGTTCTGAGTTATTATCTAAAATGATGCATAGGACAAAGCGAAATAAAATAGACATCCCATAAAATGTCTTTTAATTTAGGGTAATGAGTTAACTTGGTGTTCTCTGAGGAGGTGATGTTTCTGGGAGATATTCAGTAGTTTCAGGGGACAGATAACTATAACATTATCCTGGTGCCCCTGCAAAGAGAGAGAAGAGGTGAATGACTGATGGGTCCCAGGTGATATTCTGCACTGCTAGAAAGATGGTGCACAGGGGACAGTGGCATGGTGACTATCTTTGCATCAGAGGCATGCTGCTTCCTTCTGTGCAGGAGAAGGAGAGCAGAAGGGATGTCTCATATTTGAGTCTCCAGGTGACGTCATTGGCAGTTGCTACAACACCAGTTTTTTGAGAGATTTGCTGCCCAAGACGAGCAACTCTACGCAGTCATTTATTCATTCTGCAAATATTGACTGAGTGCCAGCACTGTACCAGTTGCCAAGGATACATGGACAAGCCAGGCAAACAGAATCCCTGCTTTAAGGATGCTATGTCTCAGAAGACAAATAAAATGAGGAGAGTTGCTAGAATACCAATAACCGACAGCACTGGCTGATGGAGAAGTGGAGGCCAGGGATGCTAGGGCTCTACTTCACTGTCTTGCTCTTCCCCCGCCCTGGCTTGCTTCTTCCCATGCAGGGATGGTTGGCTCAGTGGTAAGTTGCAGGGGGCTGAGGTGAGCATGTCCTCAGTCCCCCTCTCTGGCTTCCTTCTTTGAGTAAAGAGCCTCCAAGTGCACTGTGCTTTTCCGTGCTGAAAGGTGGGGGAATTCAGCGAGGAGCTTCATCTGAAAAGGTTCAGGATGTGTTTCAGTCAGGTTTCAGCAGCAGAGCTCAGCTCCACCCTTCAGGCAGCTTCAGGCAGCACGACCTGAGTTTACGTTTTGATATTCATTCATCTGCCCTAACCTTAGTTATCAATGAACTCTAAGCTCCTAAGAGAAAATAAATGTATTATTTATCCAGTGTCCCTTTTACTCCTTCATCTCGATGCCTTGGGCAGATATAGGAGAAATAGATGCAAGGGATAGGCCTTGAAAAATCAAATTAACCCACTAGCAAACAGGAAGATTGAGAGTTTGGGCTTAAACCAAAGGAACACTGGAATGGGGCTGTGTTTTGGTGAGTTTAAGCATGTGAAGACTTTTCCTCTGAGGGCTGAGGATAAGGATGCTCAGGGCCTTGTAACAACAATCAGGAAGGCCTTGTGACTGACCTTAATCTGCTCCTCTAATAAGTCATAACTAAGGGATCCCTTCACAAAGGAAAGAGAATGTTGACCCTCTCTAAATTTCCCTTTAAGATAGGCATAGCTTGAATACCTAGGTGTTTGTGGTCTTAAGGTGCCAAGAACTTATTTCCCTGCATTTACTAACTTTCACCATAAAGACAGGCTTTAAAGTCAGCTAAGCTCAGCTGGGGTTTTTGGACTCTGTGGTCCTTTGTGTTAGGCACAGAGAAGCTGTACTCTAAATGCTGTAGCTTTGGCCATAGTTTAAGGCTAAGTGGGAAACAACATACCTAAAATCTAGGACACACGTAGGTTGTCCAAAGGTAACAGGTTTGTCCGAGTCAACACAGGTTGCAGCACTGACTTGTGAGATGCTTACATTTTGACTATGGCTTTAGGCTATGTCCACTTACACTATGTTATGGACTACAACTGTGGTTCCTTTCTATTATTTAACATCTTAAAAGGACTGGGAATCTGTCTTCTTCATAGACCGATAAGAAAAAACATCATAAATTTTTCTAGTCCTACCACCGGAGAAAGATGATACCTAGAAAACTCAGCCTCTAGAAGTCAAACTTGCTGGGAAAAAAATGGAGGAAAACATTGTTCTAAATTATACTTATTTTCTCTTACCAAAATCTAATAATGACAAGAATAAAAGTGGGAAAAGATTAAAAACTGTAAAGAACATTATGGTTGTATGATTTCTAGGTCTGTAAGAAGAAGAAATGCACAGCATAGGAAGAGAATTGGGGCTTTAACAAGAGGCTGGAGTTCATTCTCCAAAGAGAATCCATCAGGGCAACATTTTGGGCAGCACACGGTGGATATCTTGGAGCTCACTGCTCCCCTGTACCTTAGGATTCAGAAGCCTAATAACATTTGCAAGGCAAGAAACTATGTGGTGATTATCTAGTACAAACAAATGTAAATAAGATAGATTTTAAATGTCAAAGAACTTTTTATAGCAATGATTTTATAGGCAGTATGGTGCAAAACTGAAATACTTGCTCACAAGAAAAATGTAGGGACTAAATGATGCAACACAGCCCGCTGCCCATCCTAGATTCCAGGGAGAAAACAGACATAAGTGACACCGCATGTGGCAGATGAAGAAAAAGGGCAGGTCAAGTAAGATCTGATGAATTTTGTTCTCAGTCATAGTGTCTTTAAGAGAAGGCATGCCTGGGGCTGGGGATATAGTTCAGTGGAATAAGTGCCTGCCTGGCAAGCGCAAGGTTCTGAGTTTGATCCCTGGTACCACAAAAAAAAAAAAAGAAGAAGGTAAGGATGTGCCCTAAAGCAGCCCTTTAAGTTCAGATCATTTGTGGAAGTGGATCCTTTCCCCAGGTCTCCCTCTTGAAATGGCAAACAGTCTTGCAATTGAACTTAGAATTTTTTTTTTTTTTTGGTAGAAGTTTCATTTCATAGGCCGTAGCCTTTACATAACTGTGTGAACTTACAGGCACCCTGACAAAACTCTAAAGTCAATATTGCCCTTTGTCTCACTTCTTTGCTTCAGCTGCCAAATATTTACTCTCATTTCTGGCAATGGTTACGTGGACATGGGTTACACAAGACCCTGGACTTGGGGAATAATACTCCTATAGAGGCTAGAGATTGAGTTACAAAATTTTTAAGGCAGGATTGATGTGATATTCTTTTATGCCCAAATATTAGAAACATGGCAACTAATACATTCTGAGTTGAACTGATTACATTTTGAACATGATTAAAAAGTGTACTCTCCAGTAGATGGGGTTCCAGGTGTCTCTCTACTCAGTCTCAGCTGGACCCTTGAATTAGGGATCCTTCCAGGTCAGACTGAGTAGAAAAGGGAATTAACCGATCATAACTAAAGAATCATACTCTTTATTTGCTTTTAACTTTTAAAGAAAAAGGAACATAACATTTAGACTTCCTTTTTACCCATAATCATCACATTGGAGGATTTTTTTATTTGAATTTGGAATTTTTATAGGATTGTTTTTAGCCATCTCTATCAGTTGTAAATCAGGATGAAAAATCAAATAAAGAACAAACCATTTATCCAGGGTTTAGAAGGATTTTGAAGTTAGTTCAATTCTGGTCCATTTTAGAGCCTTTTGGAGGAAAAAGTAAAAGTGTCTGTCCATTTCCCAGGAGGGTCTCAAATCATCATGGTTGCTATGGCGGCCTCTAAAAAGTAATAGCACAGGGAGTTCAACCTCCTCCTGTTAGTGAACTGGCCACACCAATAGCTGAGCATACATTTAATGAATTAACTCAATAAGTGAAAAGACTAAAATGCTACGGGTACAGGGGACAGATAATTATTTCATATTCCTGTTTTTTAAAAGGGCAGTAGAGAGAGGAAAAAAATCCACTCAAGCTTTTGGAAAGAAAATTTTAGAACGAAGCCTCTGGACTTTTCTCTAGCCCCAAGGGAGGAAGAATGATTGGTCTGTCTCATCAGTTTATGGAGAAAAACCTCAGGCCAGTCGTGCTGTCTTTCTACTTATTGTGTGAAATTTTGTGATGCCTCCAATTTGAGGAACTAGATCCAATTCCAGGAGAATGGTGGAAGTCCATCTGGCTGCAAACTTATGGTCATATGCTTTAATTGATTTTGATTCCTTTCTGCATTGTGTGTGTTATTTCTTGATGGATTCCAAAGTCAAGAAGGCAAGGTAGGGATTTATTTATACACTCTACTAAAACCTTAATTAAGGCAAAAGTATACAGAACTGCTCTTTGTAGTGCACTTTTTCAGGATTGGAGCAAAGATTAGTTGGCTGGACAAAGAAGTGGTTTTGCTGGTTGGTGGGAGAAAGGATGGTCTAGGCTCAGGACAGAGTGGTGAAAAGGCAGGCAGAGAGAGCAAATAATATACTTACTGAGCTGCAGCCAAGTCCACTTGGTGCATCAGCTGGTATAAAGCGTCTTTCCCATGAGTGGTGAGTGGGTCCTAATGCGCTTGCACTTGTGTGCAGCCCTGAGTTTGGCTATAGATTTAGGATGCTTGTCTCAAGTGGAATTTGACAGATTAAGCAAATAAAAATACAGATTCCCAGTTTCATAATACTTTCTAGTACAAGTCTTAGGCTACGTTTACACCATATGAGGTCTGTTGATGCCATAAAAGTATTCATTTATCTGAAACTCAGATTTAACAGCATGTTCTATGTTTTACCTTGAAACTCTATTGTCTTTTGGAAATGGCACGCCATGGAAGATTTGAAAATCTTGAAGTGATCAGAAATAAAAGGTAAAGAAAACTAATCATGCAGCTAATGGCATGTAGCTCTTTCAAAATGTGTTTATGTTTCTTCATACCACTCCCCCTTTTAACCTAGCTTTACCATAAAACTGGAAATTAATGATAACCTGCTAGGATGCCCTGAGACTCATGATACTGTTGCAAATGCAGGCTGATGAAGATAAATGACAGTCTCAGGAATATGGCAAACAAAGGGGATTTACAATAAGAGTGGGAATTTGGATCCTTATTCTTGGCATTCGTAGTCTGCAGAGAGAAAGGCAGTACACACAACTGAGTGACAGTCACAGCAATGTCACTTGCAAAACTGAGCATACTCATTTGCCTCCTTTGAAATCTAGCTCCCTGGTCCTCCACAAAGCCTGTGTTTAGCACGCCTGGCTTTTGCAGGATGTAGTGATTGCTGAATTTGTAGCCAACTCACTGTGATTTCACAGCAAGGTTGCTGCAAATGGACTGACACTATGATTACTAAAACATGATCCGTCGGAGGCAGCACAACATCTCATGCTACCTGCAGCAGAAATGGGCAGTGGTGGATGAGCAGAGACTGCATTCCTAACTTAATCTCCATCTTCTGAATACAAATTCTCATTTTTAATTATGACTTCCCGTGTTTTCTAAAATCTCCATTCCCCTTCTTTGTAACCTTTTCCCTAGGAATTCTCTCTTCTGGCAATTGTTAGAATTCTAATTGTAACTCTCTGGAATAGAGTAATGGACAAATTGGAACAAGTTGTTCTCACCCACTGATCAGTCAATTTATGGTCTTGCAACTGGGGGAGTGCAGACCTCACCAGGAAGTCAGTCTCTCCACAGGAGGTCAATAACCATGAGCTGTAGGGATAGTGTTAAAACGAAAAGGAAAAGGCCAAGGATAAAGTTTGAGCAAGCACTTGACATTTAATTCACTAGGCTAGAGTGACTTTTGGGGAAAAAATATTTCTATTCAAAATTTGAAAATATATTTTGTCAGTGTTCAGCATGCCAATCCACTCCTTGCTACAATATCACAAAAGTGAAACCGAAATATGAAAATCACAGGAAATGTCAGCCTGAGCAGCAGCTGGACTTTTGAGCTTAGCTGAGATCACAGTAAGTGGAGTGCAAACACCAGCTATGGATAAGATTTGATGAATACTTAGCATTTGCCAGAAACTGTTATACCTATTAATATCAGAATCCTGCAAGGTATGTACCATTATGCTTATCATTTTACAAATGAGAAAATAAAATATGATGCACCAACATCATGTGGCAGGAGAGTGGCGTGCTGAAGATTCAACCCGAACTATTGGACTCTAATGCTGTGCTTTAAAAACACAAAGTTTCCATGAGTACATGTTTGCCCTGCATGGTGGGTACATTCACAAGTTGCAAGATGCACATTTCTTTTTTATTTCCCCCTCCTCTCGCCTTCCTTCGCCCTTTTGTCTCTAGATCTCTTTTTCACTGCAAAATGATTCTGATTATCTGCCTTTCATTTTTCTCTTTAAATTACTTAGACTTTGGGTCTTTCCTATAAGAAAAACCACACGATACTTATACGTCTGCTTTATTTCACTTAATATTATGTTCTCGAGGTGTTTTAACAAGTAACTTCCTCTTACTGAGGTGCCAAAACACCTTTTGATAGTGGAAGACACTTGGGAAATGGAAATGTTATGTGAATTTTGCCTGGTAAAGTATTTAAGTCTAGCAGCTCTCTCAATTTCTTTGTTATATGATTTGAGGTCACTTTAAGAAGTCATTATACCTAAATTATGTATATGTGAGAAGCTATACTTGCTCAAAGCAACAATCTATAAGTACTGTGCTTTAATTTAACCTAGATTCATTAATTCTTTCATTCAAAAGCCATGCATGGAGTGACTGACTGCTGGATGAGGGTATAGATCTAGCTCTCATGATATTGTTCTTCATTAGAATTACACCACCTATGTAAGAACACACTCAAGAAAACAGTTACGATGGGCATGACATTGGCAGTGAAAAAACTACCCGCTTGTATGGTAGGCTGCTAATGTTCCACAGGATATATAACTCAGGGTCCCAAAAACTTCCAGTCTTGCTATTTTCATGACCATTTCACTCAGCACAATTTTGCTTCTCGCAAAATACCCACAGAGATATCTAGAAATATCAAAGAAGTGCTTCTTCTGGTTCACGATCCGATCTCACAGCTCCTGGGACTTAGCTGTAGAAACACTGATTCAAGACCTAGGAAGAGAGGAAGAAGTTTGACCTATTCTCACAAATTGCACTAGTGAATGTCGAGACAGCCCTGCACCACTCTTCTTTTCTGGATCATAGTAGGACAAGGAAGTTGCCCTTGCTTTGATGGAAGTTGCATTTAGCCAACAGGATACAATGATACCTCAGTTTGTCAACATAATTCTTTCCATGATTCAGGACACAGAATTCATTCGCACAATTCTGACTGCAACTGAATTGAGTATGTGGAGTGAGATACTACTTAATGTTAAACAGAGCTACTGGGGCTCATGGACACACAGGAAAATAGTATCCAGTCATGACATACACCTCTGTCTGTAACAAACCAATGTATCCAAAGGATCAAGCAAGGAATATGCTTCATTGTTTTCCCCTTCTGCTCTCTCTCAAGACAGATAAAATCAAAACCAAAAGCAAAGCGAAAACAAGTAAATAAATAAATAAATAAACCAACCACAAAGAATACCACATCCCTTCCTCTTTAGTCAAAACCCAAATTAGCATGCAAAATATGCAAATGTAGCCACCAGTTCACTAATAATCCACACGGCCTGCCTGGATGGGACTCGGGACAACAGAGTATACACAGAATATGGTAAGTGTAGTAACAGAGAAATGAACAAACTGAAGAGTACAAGGGATCATTTTAGCTGCAAGTTCTGGACAGCTTTATTGTAGCAGCGACTCTTAGGTGCTATCCCGGTAAATGAGCAAAGATTTATTTTTCAGTAAAGAGAAATTATGGTATGTTGTGCAAAGTGAACTAGAAATACCAAGGCTTAAAAATTTGTTTGAGTGAAATAGCTCAGAGTTCTCTGATGGTGGCCTGTAGGGTAAGGATTTTAGGGAATAAGTTGCACGCTACAAAGCATAACACATTGTTTGCCATAAAGTCTCATAAACATGATGTCAAACTCACATTTATTCTTAGAGTATTTCTTTTGATGAGTTATTAACTTTAATGTTATGAGTTGTATTATGTTAAACAATGAATGGTTAACAGGAAAAAAATCACAAAAATAAGGTATTGTATTTTTAATATTTACTGAATGTTTATAAAAACAGCACTAAAGTTTTCAACAAAAATTGGTTTGGGGTATTAAATGTCTAAAAATGAACATCAGAAATAAATTTCTATATGAGCTACAATGATAATATCAATAGTACTCTACAAAATTACTCTTCTTCCACTATTGCACCTAAGGCAGAGTTCACACATGACAACAGCACGTTCCATACACATATTGCTTATACTGACAGCACACGGGTTTTGCTTTCCTAGCCTTTTTGCAGGACGTAATTGACATCCCATTGGTTTAGCTGTTTTGTTGGGAGGTTCTTATTATATTATGTAATATGTAGCTAACAGGAACATAGAATGTCAATAAAATAAAGTATTACATTCTTAATATGCATTGTGCATTTAGAATAAACATCAACATTTTCACATCATCTGTGTACTTGCTTACAAAATCTAAGAGATAACATCAGGAATAAAAACCTATGTGAGCTACAATGTTAACATGAACAAAAATCTACCACAGAAATAATCTTTGCTTCAATTGTCACAACCAAAGCAGTCTTCAAACATGATAACTGCGCGTTCCATGCACAGATCTTGCTTACACTGACAGTACATATGCTTAGCTTTCCTTCCCTATGTGGCAGGCTATTGTTGTTACCTTTCTTCTCTTTCTGCTGTGCCAGGAGCTTCCTCCTATGCTGTACAACATGCACTTACCAAGAAAATAAGATGTCAATAAAATAAAATAAAATATCAAATGTGTAATGAGTACTTAGAATAGACATCAACATTTTCACATCAGCTGTGCACTTGCTCACAAAATTGAAGAGACATCAGAAATAACAGCCTATGTGAACAACAATGAAAATACAAATAGAACTCTACAACAAAAATAATCTTTCCTTCAGTTGTCACACTCAAGGCAGTCTTTACACATGAAAATTGCATGTTCCTCACAAAAGTATCACTTACATTGGTAGTGTGTATGTTTTATTTTCCTGTCCTTTCTAGGGCACAGTTGACATCTTTTTGGTTTTCCTGTTGTTGTAGCAGGTATTTGGGGTGCTGTGCCTGCCTGTTCACCTATCAGCTCACCAGTATGGTCCACAATTTTTTTCCATAGTTCTCTGGGCAGAAACATTTTGTTTTTCCTCTGCTGTAAATTATCTCTTATGAATTTCTGTCCCAATCCTCTAAGAAAATTTCTTGGTGGTATTTTGCACTGGTGATTTTCTTTGCAAGCTATCAAACTATTTATGACACACATGTTTATGATTCAGTAAAACACAAATATTGGTCAATACTTTGTGTTTGGAGTGACATCATAATTGAATTATAGCTCATCAACATCTACTCCATCTTTGGTCTTATTGTAGAAAGTTTCCATCTCAGGCTTCCACTTTGTACAGGTTTTCCTCTCTTATTTCCACCATAGTGGAATGTTGACATCAGCGGTACCAGTTTGTTTGTCTTTGCCATATATGTGGCCAGTGTTGTATTTTTCTGAAATCTAAAGACTGTATTATACAATTCTCTCATTTGAAATTGCAAAATTTCATTTGGAGTTTCTGCTTTGTTCCACCATATTTTGACCCATCATTTTTATGTCTTTTATATTACTGTGATTACTATGAGAAATCTCTGCTAAGTATATCAGACCTATGAATACTTTCAGTTCAGCTAATGAGGCGTTAAAATAAGCACATTTTTTGATATTGCTATGAGGGCATAAAGAAAATTTTACTTGTATTTCAGCCTTTGCACATTCTACAGCATCTTATAGCATTTCATCTGTTACAATTTCCAAAACAAAATGGCAGTGCTGGCATTCTGTCCAATGCTTTTCACCTCTGTCAAGACTCTCACTATATTTTCAGACTAGTTATAACATTGGATCATTCCATTTGGCTGTATGACTATTTCACAACATTTTGACTAATCAAATATGTACTCACATTGCTACTTTCTTTGTCAGCTGAACCAAGGAGTTCTGCTTTCCCTGTCTGTATTAGTTGATTCTTGCTCCATTTCACTATCACAGGAACTTTGATTCATATGGCCAATGTCAAAGTTATCATCACCATACATTCGCACCATTCTTGTGTTATGAAAACATGTATCTTACCATAATAGATCATCTTCATCAACCATGTATGAGTAGTCTAATGATTCACTTTTGACCTCTTCCCAAACTTGCAAATCTGATTTTTCATGTGCCGCTGTACTGAATTAGGATACTTCTATAAAAAAAAAAAAATCCAAAGAAAACTTAAAAAAAATCTAATCCTAGAGTGATGTGGGTGTGTTATACCCTATGTGATGCTCAGGTAAATATACATCAAACCTGTTAGATGGAGCATAATATCAGTGAAAATACTAGTTTGACACTGTTACACACATGCACACACTTTGCTTTTTGTCATACCAAGTATGTACACACAAAGATTACTTCCTGTATCCTGTATGCAAAAGTACTAAGATCCACCTCTGACTACTATTGTGCTAAAGTAAAAAAATTACAGTGGAGAAAAACAGATGTGTTTGTGGAACTCACTGTTATGTTCTTTGGGCTAAAACTGTATGCGCAGGGGCAACTTTTGCAAGTAAGCCTTGAAAGAATGGGAGCAAATTTAGAGTGGCCATTATTCTCGAATATCTCTGTCAAAAAAAATTTAAGTGGTTTTAAATTTGATCTCATTCATATTTATCCATAACTTTCTGCAGTTCTTATTAGCAAATAGGAAAAATAAAGACTAAAAGAAAAGTGCAGTGAGGCTAACTAATACATACCAACATAGTTATTTGATAAGGACTTCAGGAATAAACTGAACAGAGCAATAGAATCTGCCAAGTTTCTTTCTTAAACAAAATCACATATAGTTCTAAGTATGATGCCCTTATCATTTGCCTTAACCAGATTTTAGGGCTTATTATTCATTTTTACTTGGTCTGAAACAGTTTCTTATGACTCCACAACCAACGTGGCAATTCACCTTTAGTTTACTCTTTGAAGATGGTTCTTGTCCTCCATGCTTTGCATTAGGAAAGTCTATGCCTAAACTCTCTGAGCTTAAACTCATCTCTTACATTTCCAAATAAGATTGGTAGGAAAGTCCACTGAGGTGCCGTGATTAAAAAACCGGATGGGGCCTATCTAGTTGAAAGACCTATGATGGGTGACTCTCCCATTTTTGGACTTTTAACCACAGACCAATATGCCTCTGATGAAAAGTAAGAAAGTTCTCTGAACACTCAAATTTCCTTCTGCTTGACCACTGAAAGATGCACACTGGGATACAGGGAAGATCAAGAGCTTTCTGCTGACATACCTTAAGCACTGTCTTTCCTGTTGCCATGTGCTCAAGCTCATGTTTTAATCTCTAGCTTCCTAGCCCTCTTATCTGTGTCTTTAGATTGTGTCCAGATGTAAGAGGAAGGAACTATTACTTATTGCTCTCTAAAAAAAACAAATACTCTCCTACTTTAATTGACTGAATGAACCAGCCATATCATTTGAAAAGACAGACAGCCTTTAATTCACATGGTTGAGCATACTTTCTTTGCTTTTACTTGACCACAATGTGGAAGTAATATGCAGTCAGTGTGAGCTCCACTTCAAATCTTGATCTTTTCCTGAGCTAGTGATTCAGATACTGTCCCTGAAGCTAGACAGTGGCAATGAATTACACCATCCAGGTGACCACATGGTCGTGAGGAACAACAACCAGTACTCTGCAGTGTGGCCTGCTAAGCTCTCATGCTTGGTAGGCTCGGTGCCTTAAATTACGATATTTTCATTTGTAATTCGGTTATTGGGACCTGCAGGAGCATCTGTGTATGGTGTGAACTGAATGTATTATTGTCTGTTGTCATTACCATCACTATTAAACAGTGCACCACAGGAAATACAGTGTGACAATAAAGGGGAAATGGAGATCTCATTGTTCATTCTGATCTCTTGCGATTACCCTCAAATTCAGATTCCAAAAAACCACTAATGATTACTCCCGCCCATATGTGCTTGCATTTCAAAGATTCATTAGGTCTGATTGGCTGCTATGAAAGCCAGAATGCTGCTGGAGTTTGCTTGCTTTATAGTCTCTTACAGCTCTGTTAAAATAGGAAACTATCCAAGCAACATCATTTTGGAGCCATGTGCATGAGGCATGGTATGTGTTGCCCGAACACTGTGAACAGTCAAATTTATTCTTATGATCACACTCACTTTCATGTGACATGGGGTCTTTTATTTGGTCAGCTAATGACTATACTAAAAAAGAGAAATTTTCTGAAACCACAATTTGAGCAAAAGGATTTATTGCTATCTAGTGTAGAAGTAACATTTCCTTAGAAAATGTCTAAGAAATTTATTGAACACACACACTTCCATATCTTTTTCCCAAGAAAGAAATTTATGTTTCAGTGGCATATTAATGAGATAGTTAGGCTAAATCAGGAACTAGATTTTTTTCACTTTTTCTTTCCTGTATATAGGTATAGTCATAATTTAATATTATTTTAATATATTAAAATATTAATATATTTAATATTAATTTAATATGTGTCATCAAAAGTAAGCATATTTTTCAGGATAACCTTCATCTTCATTCTTACTGTTTGAGAATGACTTTGTTATGGTTTGGACCTTAAATGTAACCCAAAGCCCTATAGGCTAAAACTTTAGTTCCTGGCCTGTAGAGTTATTGGGGAATGGTGGAACCTTCAGGAGGTGGGGCCTAGTGAGAGGAAGTGAGGTCACTGGGGGCATGGCCTAGTGAGAGGAAGTGAGGTCACTGAGGGCATGGCCTCTAAGGGGGCTACTAGTACCCCAGGACCCCTCTCTCTTTACTTTCCAGCTCTCATAAGGTGAGTAACCTTCTCTGATCTGTGTTCCTGCCACTACCCACTGTGCCACCACAGGCCCAAAAACCACCAGTCCACTCAATCATAGAGCAAAACCTCTGAAATTGTGAGCCAAAAGAGGCATTGTTTGTTTTAACTTATCTCAGGTACTGCATCAGAGCAACAGAGAGCTGATTAACATATGCTTGTTTTAGTTTATGTGTGTTACTATAACAGAATACCAGAGGCTGGGTATCCTATAAAGAAAACCAATTTATTTTCTCACAGCTCAGGGGACTGGAAGTCCCATTTCAAGGTGACAACAAGCTTGGTTGTCTGTTCAAGCCCTGGTGTCTGCCTCCAGCTTGATATCTTGTCACTGCACCCTCCAGTGGAGACAGACACTTCATCCTCATAAAGAAGGTAAAAGAACAGGCTGGCTGAATATTCTATGCAGCCATTTTTGTAAAGGCCTGAATCTCATTAACAGAGAGGCACACTCACTATCTAAATCACCTCTGTAAGTGCCTGGGATGTAATAATTTCACATCAACCACTAAATTTCAACACTTGCCAAGGCAGGTGGGCATGTCTGTAATCACAGAAATTTAGCGAGACCTTGTCTCATACTAAAGTGTAAAAAGATTCTGGATACAGCTCCGTGGCAGAGTACCCTGGGTTCAGTTCCTAGTACCCCAAACAAAATCAAAACCTACTTTGAGGAGGGAACACATTTAAATCATAGCAGATCAACTACTGTGGAAGGATATGTCTTAGAGAAATGGCCCTACTTACCTTGACAATGTGTAGCTTCAAAGGCAGGAACTTTGGTTGTCTAAAGACACGTGTATTCTGTGTGTTTATTGTCATCAACCAACTGAACAAAATTAAACTTGCCATCTGCATCATCACACAAAATAAAATCAAAGAAAAGGTTTTTTTAATGTTATTTAATTAAGGAGTAAATAGAGCACTGTTCTACTCCTATTGCTTGGTATAAAAAGTACAACATTGAATCAAATCAAAAGCCTTAAGTTTCTATGAGAAATTCACTAAATGTAATAAAAATTTAAACCAGACAATACCCCGGAGACAGTTGATGTGTACCTTCTTTCTCCTTTATTTCTCTTTATTACCAGCAAATACCTAAAACATACCCATTTTTTCCTTTTTAAAATTTATCTGTCTATCTATCTATCTATCTATCATCTATCTATTTATCTATCTATATTATTTAGGTGAGGCAAGAAGCCCTGCTTTGACACTGCTTGTGTTTTGGGAAAGAAGGGTGTTTATTTCCTAATACAGAAAAAGCAATTGGGTAGTCTAGGGCAGATCTTTTTTCTTGATTCTCAAGCTTCTTTTTATCAACAAATCAATAAATATGCAAAGGTTTTAAATAAAAATTGGGACAATTGAATTGTTTCTAAAAGAAAGATCTGGCCACGCTGATCCCACCCATATTTCCATATGAAAAACATGAAGAGGAGCAGAGCAGTCACTGGGACAGGTGGATCCATCAGGCCTCACCTATGTCTGTTGTCTTTCTGTGACCATCAGATTGCTTTGCTCAGTTAAACTTCTGACGAGACTCCTGAAAGTGTGTGTGTGTGTGTGTGTGTGTGTGTGTGTGTAAGTACGTGTTGTGGCTCAGATCTAAAATGTTCTCCAGAGTCTCCTGTGTTTGGAGGGTGATTGGATCATGGGGACCCTGTACTCACCAGTGGGTCCCTGAGCTGTGAGTTCAGTAGTTCAAGGGCCTGAGAGGCGCCTGGTTGGAAGTGGGCCCCTTGGTGTGTGACCTGGAAGGCTGTGCTCTTGTTCCTGGCTCCTCCTTTTCTCCTTGTTCTCTACTTCCTGGTTTCTTGGGGTAAATGTCTATCCTCCATCATACTCCTCCAGCTTATAGCTTCTGCCTTGGCTTTAGCCAACCATAGACTGCCCTTATGGGAATTATGAGCCAATGAACCCTCTTCTCACATACAACACCCCAGGAACAGGAAAAGTCATGGCCCCAATGACTTGACTTTCTCCCTCTAGGCCCTGGCTCCTACATACATGTATACAATAGACATACATGTGTTTATTTTTAAACAGAAGAATTTTAAAGGAGTAGATATTTTCAAAGTGTACCTCCGATTATTTCCCAAAATTTGCCCTAGTGTACATGTGATCTTATGCAATCTACCTGGACAATTTCCTCATTTGTAAAATGAGACTATGTCCATAATCCAACGTGTTTTACAATTTTATGAAAATCATTAAAAGCATGTATATAAAACACTTAATATAATCTCTGGGATGCAGCAGGTATAGAGTAAATCATAGTTACAAGTGTTCCATGACATACAAAAATGGATGTGATTTTAAAATTTGATTATGTGTTCTTATTTGTAAAAGATGCCCTGTGCCAGGATCTTTGATTTTCAGTTCAATTCTCAGTTTGAGTGGTCTAGGAGAGTTGCCAATGGCTCTGCTGCCTCTGTCATTCTGGGTGAGATAGCTTGGTCTCGAGCTTGGAGCCGGATAATGAATGAATTAGGAAAAGCTGAAGCAAACATGTGGGTGGATATCCCTTGTCACAGCTTTGATTTGGATTCCTTGCAGAACAACAGAAATATTCATTACATTTTCATCCCTTTGAAAACTCACAGAATGGCAGAGCTGCAAGAGCAGAGCAGTAATACACCACCCCAGAGGGAGTTGTTTTAACACATTTAAAAGCAGCCTCTAGGAATCAGAGCATCATAGATGTAGCCCTCATTATTTCTCGCTCTCATTCTTGAGCAACTTTATCTGTTCTGATCCCTTCCTACAGCCTTGCCAGTGTTAAAGTACTACCGATGTAATCACTAGACCTAGAAAGGGTCTGCGGCTCATGCAGAACACAGAGGATCATTAACTAAGTTCCTGATTTACTGCCTTTAATATTTTCTTCAGGAGTGGCAACAGAAGCTGCTTAGAAGGAGGGTCCCTGATTTTAATCATGGATAGAGAAATGGTTTCTTCTGACATTTTTTGTTTTTCTTTCAGTGAGACTAAGCAAAATTACAGTACAGTTTAACAGTACCGTTCTTAACTCACTGCTGGTTGCCATGGAAACAGGAATCTCGCCTCAACATGAAGGAATCTGTTAGGCTTCAACATTAGCATGATCTAAGCATCCTTGCTTACCACTAACAAGTCTAGCATCTCTTTTAGAATGTCATTAATGCTCATTAAGTTTCCCTGCATGAAGCTTTAGGGCCTTCACAGCATATTTGAGGTCTCTTTGGTGAGCGAGCAACTCATCAGAGAAAATGCATTTGGTAGAACTCTTCTTAGTTCACGTAGGATGTGAGATCAGACTCACTCTCCTTACACTGTGATTTTAACAGGAGCCAGATTTAGATTTTAATAGAAAAGAGAATGATTACAATGACAGTTAAGAAAATCGTTTAATATTTAGGCAGTGTGTTCACATTAATGAAGAACAAAGTGGGAATTTTTCTTCCATCAACAAAGTTTAATAGCACAGGCCCTTGGCTAACTTGCTGGTGTTGGTTAACGTTTAAGTTAGCTCTCCTATGTATGTTCAGTCTTGGCAAATTATGTATTTTTAGATTTTGTTTCTGAAGATAGTCTACTTAGGCACCTTAAAATACTACAAGATTATATTTCTGGCAAAATCAGTTGGACTGTTTTGTTTTATTTTCTCTAAAGCTCTAAAAATGTGATTAAAAAGACAACAATTTGCTTAAAGCAATTATAATTAATAGCTAAGCACCATATTCTTTGATTTCATAAAATAAAGGAATTTGGGTAAACTAATAGAACATGAGAGGTGATCTGTTTAAATTGTGTTTTAAAATCTTTGTTACTCTTTTTAGTGAAGTGAAATACCACACACTGAGCAGATAATCTCCTGGTAAGGCTGACCAGTGCCTCCCTAAATCTATTCTCTCCTCACTACTGCAAGATTCCTAGTCATTCTCAAAGCCTTCACCACACAGAGAGCCATTTGTAGCGAGCAATGCATAAACAGTCAAATCAGACAGATTTAGTTCAAGTCTCAATTCCATCTCTTGCCAAATGTGTGACATCAAGCAAGGTATTTAAACCCTCTGTACCTCCCTTTCAGCATAAGGCTGTTACAAGGATAAAGTTAGACAATTACACACAGTACTTAAAACTCTGCTATAATGCATGCTGGCATTTGAGATATTATCTTATTTATAATTATTATTTTACATTGATTTTATGCCTTGAATAATTTGACAACACTACTAAGCCACTCTTTCCATTTTTAATAAAACCAAATTTCTTAGAAGAGAAGCCAGCGAGGCCTATGATTGGCTGATTTTAGCTTTCCTTTTTCTGAGTTGTTCACCTTTAAGAAATGCATATTATAAGCAATAAAATATCCAAAATCCAGTGAATAGGTAAGGGAAGAAAAGTTAAGACCAAGCACAAACTGAAAATTTGATTTTTAGTTGAGAGATTGAAGAAAAACAACCAACTGGTCATCTGCGGATGATAAGCATCAAAGTGTGTCTGTAAGAATTCCACTCACCGGCTCGTCCAGCTTTTGAAAAATAATCAGTTAGTCTGTGATAAATTATTTACCATGAGTAAGTCTAGAATTCCTGTGATTCCTCTCTAATTTCTTTACTATTTTAACTTGAAGTTTTAAGATGCAAATGGATTACGATCCACCTAAAATAGAACCAGAAGAAAATAAGAAAAGTGGCAAGTCAGATAGAAACAATCATTTTCACGAATGACTTAAATAATTAGCTTATAAGATGCAATATTTACCTTATGCAGAAAAGGAGGTCCTGAGGGTTTAAAAGCCTTGTTTAGTATCATCCACCTGCCAGGAGATGGTACTGAGATTCGAACTTAGTCCTGACTCCGCTGCAGATGCACCCACTGCTCACTGCAACTGGCTTCTCTGTGTGGCAGGTTAAGAGCGACAGTGGGGTTTGAAAACGGCATCCCGTTCCTCAACAATTTAATCTCTGACTCACAGGCAGCAACGAGAAAGGGCAGCACTTCCTCACCATGGCAGAGAGGACCGCGACGGCTTTGTCACTTGGTGAGAACATAATGTGTGCTCCGAGTGAGGAGGCAGTTTCCAAGGAAAGGGAAGAAGAGACCCTCCCGAGACACACCTGCTGTCAGAATCTCGCCTGGCCAGCAGCTGGAGGGACCGCGTATTATTGCAAGGAGCAGAAGGGGGAAGAGCAAAGTATGCCCTCAGTCTCTTGTCTCCCAATGCACCAATCAGATACAAAGTTAGTAAAGAGAGACTGCAAGTGTTACTGTAAATGATAACCCGGCTTCTAGGTGCAAGGTAAATGTACAAACTATCTCTGACTTATAAGACCTACTTCAACTTGGAGTTTTTCAGCTTTATGATGGTGGGTAAGTCACATGCATTCAGGAGAAACTGTATCTCAAGTGTTGAATTTTGATCCCTTACAAGGCTAGTGGCATACTGTCACCATACTCTTTCGATTCTGGTCAGCAGTGATCCAGGCATCAGGAGGGTCCTGACAGATGCCCCACAGCAGGCAAGTTAGCATATTAAGTGCATTTGCAATTTATGGCATGATGAGCTATGGGGATAAAACCCCACTGCAAACCGAGCAGCATCAGTTCCAGGTTGCTGGGGTTGCCATATCAAAATATCACACTGGGTGGCTTCAACAATGGAAATCTATTTTCTCACAGTTCTGGAAGCTAGAAGTCTGCATTCCAGATATTGTCAGGTTTAGTTTCTGTGGCCTCCTCTTGGCTTGCAGACAGCTGTCTTCTTGTGGCGTCTTCCCATGGTCTTTCCTCTCTGTGCTCCCAAACTTCCGGGGACTCTGTGCATGCACATTTTGTCTTATTATGAGAACATTAGTCAGACTGATGTAGGGGGGACCATGACAGCACTGGTTTAATTTCATCACCTCTTCATTAAAGCCTTATCCCTAAATTTAAATTCTGAGTTACTTAGGGGATAGATCTTCAACATAAGAATTTTAAAGAGACAAGGTTAGACCATAAAATGTCTTTTGCTGACAGCATATTACATACTACATACTTTGTAATAACAATTAGGATTTCTGTAATTTCTTCCTTTTCTTTCTTTTTCCTCTTTAAAAAGTCTCACTTTGTAGCAGGCCTTTCAGTTTTCATGTTATCTTTATAATGAGTCACAGCTCTGCAGCCTATAATCTCAATGATGTTCACAGGCAAAAATAAGTAACACAGAAACGATGAAGAATTGACAAACCTATCTTCAAATGACCTTACTGCACAGCTTCTTGATACACATGTTAAATCCCAGCAAGTTCAAACTGTTCTGATGTGGCCAATCATTTCAGAAATGTCAATAAGACACAAAAAAATAAAAATTTGCTTTTCAAGTAGGGAGTATTACATTTATCAGAGATGTGTATTTCCATATTTTGACATGACATGGAGCTTGAAAATGTCATTAAAATAATTTCCTCCCAGAGAACAGTTTGTTTTAATACAGCTGGACACTATGAGAGAGTAAGGATAAAGATTAAGCTTATTAGGGTTGGAACAAAATAATCTATGAATGAGAAGAAGCCAAGTGAGGATGTAAAGTTCTTTTGTGGTGCCTTTCTTGGAGACATTAAGAAGTTCATAAAAGTTGATTAAGCTATCTCACATGCAGCATCTTAAAAATTACCCTTCAACTCATATCTAAAGCTTTCAGACCTTGCAGTTTGATTAAAGAGCAAAGAGAAAGCAATAGAAGCATTTGCCAAATACCCAGGTCACGAACAGCGACCCAAGTTCTGCTCACCCTCGAATATGGTAGTAAAATAGAGAAGAGTTAGTACTATACCTTACCCCAAAATTCTGGATCATGCTCTAACTCATCGTGGAATGAAGAAAAAACTCAGCCCTATGATGCACTGTTAAAATCCTGACATTAATATCAAGTATGAAGATTAACTGAATCCTATCTCTACCCTGAGCATGGCTGAAGCACTTTACAATTCATTAGTTCAAGCCTCTGGTGAATATAATGACCACAGCATTCTGTCAGTGGTTATAGAAGCAAAATACCAAATGGGAAATGAAGCATAGTGTTTGGCACCAGAGTTCCTACGGTCAAACTGGAAAAAAAGACAATTAACACTGTTATGGTTGATACATTGTGTCAACTTGGGGAATCTGGAGGTTTAACTGAGTGATTTAGCAGGAAGCCAGAGTGCTTACTTTATATCCTGAGCCTGTGGAAGAGGAGGGCATGGAGACTGTGCGAGAGCTACATGCCCCCTGGGTGGGGGTAGGCTGTTGACAATGTAAGGGAAGGAAAGAGGCTGCTTGCAGCCATTAGTCCCTTTTGCTCTGTTTGTTTTGTTGTGTTCTGCTACCCTGAACAGTTTGCCTCTCCCATGTGCCACTCTGCCTCTGAAGCAGCCAAGTATGGACTGAAACTTCCACAAACTGTAAGCTAAATAAACCTTTCCTTTCTTCATTTTGGGTGTTGGGTATTTTGTCTCAGCAACAAGAGTAAATTAACCAAGACAAACACTTAAGAGCTATAGTACTTAATAGCTACAGCACTTGCTCAAGAAGTCAGAGTTCAGTCCTCTTAGCCATAGAAGAAGAAAAGGCTGTGTGTCTGTTAGGGGAAGCTTCTCAGAGGAGAACATAAAGGCTTTGTGTATCTGGATAATCAAGGAAAGATTACCAGGGGATCTTAAGATTTATGGCTGTCTGCTAATTTTGCTATCTTGGCTTTTGTTTTCCTGTCAGAAGTTGAATAAGAACCTACCACAAAATTATGATATAATGAAGGATAAGTAAGGCTAATTTCTCTTTCTCTCAATTTTTGGTTTAAATACTATTATTAACATCTCTTGTTTCGTCATGCTGGTCATTACATCTTTGGCCAATATGCCCTTAAAAATGTAGCCAAACATGGGGATAAAGCTGTTGGAAGGTGCTGTAGAAAGCTCGGCAGGGATCTCCATCAGATTGGGCAGCACTGCTTAGGGTCTCCTCCACTGCTTGGTTAATGAACCTGAGCAGCAATATCTGATTCACTGGATACAGTTTTCTTTATAAATAAATTCAGAAGCTGTTGATTAATATTGCTGAAATAAAGTAAAGTATATACTGGGTTTTCCTTCACATATATAACCAAACATTTCTTAATTTTTGATTAGTCTTCACCAGTAGTGATTTTAACATATTGAGACTTTTCCTTTGGGTATTATCTCTGGTATATTCAAAAGCCTCACTGAAATACTTACCCGGACGTCTTTTTAGCACATCCACACACAACTCCAAGAGGATCTCTCCACCAGTTCTTTTGCCCACTTGATTAAAGTGAACCTACACTCACCTAGTTGCCCACTTAGTGATTACTCTACATTCCTCTCTTAGTCTCAAATTTAAAGGCAACCTATCATGCAGTCCTGCAACCTGTCCTCTTAAAATACTCCCAAGTCTATTTCCTCCCCTCCCTCATCTCAGTTGCTCCTTCCTATTTGAACAGTTTCTTTTCCCTTTCACAATATCCATTGTACCTTTCAGATTTTATTAACTCTTTCAGTTTCTCACAGAAGGGAGAAAATATGATGTTTACACAAGTGAATCTGACTTATTTCACTAATGAGTATGGTATCTAGTTGCATCCCTTTACCTACAAAAGCGTTGAGTTTATGTTTCTTTATGGCTAAGTAATACTCCATTATATAGAAATACCACATCGTTTTCATCCATTCCTCAGTTGATGAACATTTGAGTTGTTTCCAAGATTTAACTATGACAAATTACACTGCTATAAACATAGGTGCACACAAAGAAGGAAGAGGGGGAAATGTGTATTTATATATATATATACATACAATATAGGGTATCTATATCCTAGGATATCTAGAATAATTGTACTACTAATATCTGTTGTTTTGTTGAAAGGAGCATTTAATGTGTAATTGTTGATCAATCTTGCATACCTATATCTGGTTATATGTGCAACCATTTTGAAGATGACATTATGTAATATAATAACCATTGTTAATATCCTATCACCATGTCTTGAAATTGTGTCATTTTTGTTGCTCTCTATGTTGTTTTGCTTATGTATTTGTTTTTGTTGTTTTTTTAAAAAAATGAAAAACAAAATTTATATGTATATATAAGGATAGCTGGAATAGGTGTATTGCTGATGTCTGTAGTTTATGGAGAGGAACAGTCAGTGCTTAAAATTTTCCTTTTTCTTGACCAATTTTGCATGCTTGAATTTGATAATTAGAATGACTGATCCAAAATCAACATGCAGTATAAGAACCATTGTTGAAGTTCCACCAGTTCTACAATGTATGGTGAAGCTTGACATCATTTCCAATAGTTTTTAAAAATTATTTTTATTTATCTTTTCACTTGTTATTGTCTTTGTTTGATCAATTTCACATTCTTATGTCTGGTAGACTGAGCAACTTCATTGAAGATAACAGTATGTAATATAACAACCATTGTAAATTTTTATCGTTGTTTTGAGGTCATGTATTATTTTTCTTGTTTTTGTGTTGTTTTGATTTTATCTTCATAGTTGTTTTGTCAGTTTTTTAATTTTTAAAATAAAAAATTACACCCATATAAAAATGCTCCCAAGTCTAACTTCACCCCATCCTCCTTACTGCTAATTGCCAAGTAAAAATAACCCTGGTTGCTGCAGAATCTTCCCAACAACATCTCTATACTCAGCCTGTACCCTACTTTCTATCTCAGTACAGCGCCAATGAAAGTCAAGCTTTTAAACATGTGTATCACATCCTATTCTGATAGTTTCAAACTCCTCCAACCCCCAGTGCCTTCCTGCTCCAGCTGGAAAAATATTGCACCTCTCTCCCATGGCTCACAGCTGGGGCCCGGCACCCTCTGTCAAACACCTGGCAAACTTAATAAAACTCCTAGCACTTCCCTCTTTGCGAAGGCAGAAGATTTAAACCACATAATCTACTGCCCATGAAAGAAACCCTGCCCCGTGTTCACCTCTAGAGACAAGAAAAATCCCAACCAGTTTGCCAGTCTGCTATCTTCCCTGTCAAATTGTGTGCAAGCAACGTTTGGAAGCTTATCTAGTTCTCCTGGAAAACACTATTGTATGTGCAACCACCTTCACATGCTGTGTGTGTGTGTGTGTGTGTGTAGGTCATGAGTATTGATACCCAGACCGAATTTGGGGCTGGGATTCATCCTGCTTCTTCGTGGTGACTATGTTAATGACAGACTGAATGGGCCCCTTGGAGTGCTTTATCTTGCTTCTGAAACGATTCTGAAATGAACTATTTGCTTATCTAGTATTTCTCTTTGGCACGCTCTTTGCCTATTGGTCCACTCATATTTCTTGTCTGTCTTCTGTCTCCCCTCATCACCCTGAAGTTATCATAGCTCCTCATTTACTTTTAGGGGTTTGCATACCTTTTATTCCAGTTTCTTCACTTTTAAAACTCTATGTGAGGCCCCTCTGATTTCTGCATACAGATTTAGGGTTTGGATCTTCATTTCTTCTCCTCAGAGCATTTTCTTTCTACTGCTTACTCCCAAGTGTTACCACTCTTGGATATCTTGATAGAAAAGTGCCTTCTCTCCTGTTTATCAGCCCGCTTAACATTAAGAACAATTTATCTGCTCTAATGGGAATTCGATCTACCTCCATTAATCTCTGTCAAATTTTCTAGCTTTTGAGAAATTAATTTCAACTACTATCATACTATGGTCAGAAAACACAGTGTCTCTCACTTTATCACAATATCTGTTTATAGGAACCTTATCAACTCCCTTGGTGATTACAGTTTTGTTAATACTGACCAACTTTATGAGCTCAGATATTCAAATCCAGATTCTACAATCACATTCATGTTCAACACACACTTAAGTATGTGGTTTCACTGATCATTTTGTTTATTTCTAAACCTAGCCCTAGAAGTAGATGCATTTATTCCACGTTTCATGGTCTTAGTAGTACACAGAACAGGTGCTACTCTCTGACAAATTCTTCTCTGCATTAATGAGTACTACTTCCACAGTTAATCTTCATTCTTTCTCAAGTATAGCTGCAGATCTTGTCTTAACACTTTATGTCCTTCCAAAACAAAAACACACAAAACCACTCCCCTCCTTGGTCTGGTGATGAGTTCTTGCTCTTCATTTCATGGTCCACTTGCTATCATGTGCCTTCCCTTTCCCTGTGGCTAATAATTAGAATATTTCTGCATGAAATAGTTTGTTGGGAGCATTGTTTTTTTTACACAGGTGTGACTGACTCACATAGCTCATGTCTGTTCACCCTCTCCCATTCTCTGAACAACTCTTCCGAACTCTTTTCAGGACAGTATTCCTGGCCAGTCAAATATAGCCAAATGGTCTCAAGAGAGGAGTCCAGTATGACCACCACCACAGTCTCTTATAAAAATTTGTTTTTTAAACTTGTGTGGTTAGATGGTGTTTGAGAGGGGTCTGGTAGGCTGCTCTGGTCGGTGCACCTGTAAGCTGGATCCTGGCCAGGTATTCATCTTCATTCATCATTCACCAACATACTTTTGTTGGTGCTTTCTCAACTCAGACATCTACCCTTTCCAGTAATTGAGGTGACCCTTGATGGAAACCTGCAGGAGGATATTTCTCTACTAACAGAATCAGTGAGAGAACACCAGCCAAAGGAGTGGAAGAGCCTCGCTATTTCACGTGCACATTCTCTCCTTCTGAGAATGGCTGGATGAGCTGGGTGTGGTGGCACACACCTGTAATCCCAGAACTCAGGAGGCTGAGGCAGAAGGATCATTGCTAGTTTGAGACCAGTCTGGTCTACATAGTGAGCTCAAGGCCAGCCTGAACTGCATAAGGAGACCCTGTCTCAAAAATAAAAATAAATAAATAAATGAAACTCATGAGAATGGCTGGATGGGAAACTGTAAGGTATTTACTTGAACTTGATCAGAGAGCGCTATATTCTGATCGTTGCTTGTTAGACCTGCAGAACCAGTGTGAGCCGGAGTTGGAGATACCAGCCAAGTTCAGACCTGAGGGTGAATGCTACAATCTCTGTGCAGACCTCTAATGGTACGATCTCTCTTTGACATGGCTTTTCAGAGATAATAGCTTAAGAGTAGTAACTACACTTCATGAAGGGCCTGTGATGCTTCTAATATTTCAATGTAATGATAATAATAATAGTAATAATAATAAAAATATTAGTAGGAATAGCAGTAATAGTTGACATTTTTTAAGGACCTGTTATATCTCAGGCACTGTTCCAAATACACTGTTCATCTTCAGAGCAACCTTACCTCTCATTGCTATTTTTAGAAAAATCTTGAGAAATGCATATTTGTTACAGATGAGTTATATAACATGAATAATGAGGAAATAAACACCTGAGGATCTACCACTCGCTGGAGGAATTAACATGCATTTTCCTGCTCTCTAACTCAAGAAAACACTATCTGAATGTGTTATTAATAACTTCCTTCTTCCCTGTAGGTTTATCAGATTATCTCCTTCTTATTGATTTTTAAGATTTAAAAAGCTTCCTACGAATATCAATACTTTGTGTTGTCACAAGTTGTTATATATGATAGTTTATAGATCTTTTTCATTCTTAGCTATGTTATTTGTATTTAGTTTTCATGTAGTCAGGTTTATCAGCCTCTCAGTTTTAAAGTTTGGTTTCCTTCAGTTCGGTTTCTTTTTGAAAAAAAATCTTCTCTAATTTTGAAGCACTATTGCTGTTATTATATATTGCTTTCTAAAAGTCTGACACTTTAGATATGAGCCCCCTGGGAATAATTGCTATGAATGATATGATACTATGGGTAATCATTCCCATTTTACTGGGGAAGACAATTATGCCAGGTGATTAACTATTTTATCCAAGTTTCACAGATGGTCAATGATAGATCTCTTACCTGGATCCAGGCCCTCTGGTTCTGGGCCGGCCTTCCTACCCTGCCTTCTAAGGTATAATCACAGTGACTGTGTAGCTGTGGAAACTGAGGCTTGAGGGAGGAGGGGACGTGCTTAGGTTGGCACAGTGAGTATAAGGTACAGAGTCGCCCTTATTTAGCAACCCTGCTGTGGTCCCGAGACCCGGTTGTTAGATGCACTGGTCACTTAGTGAGGGGACCTTACATAATATGTACCCTACAACATTCAGAACAAAAAAAACAGTCAAAGCAAACTCCAATGGGATGATTTGCTTTTATTTACATCACTCTTACATGCAGTACTGTAATGTCTAACAGAAAATACAACTGTCGTGCTGTACTATACAGTATGGTGTGCTATACAGTACAACCGGCAAAAATTACAGTAGTGTGTAAGCAAGGTGTACAGTACAAAAAATCCCCGAGGCTCGATAAACAAGATATATGGAACTGTACTGAAAGAAAGACGGACTGTAAGTCTAAGCGATGGGCCACCAGCCGTCGGAACAGTCACTAAATAAGTGGGTCGTTAAACACGGACTGTCTGTGGACATAGCACACAGGTGAACCAACTAGAGATCACATACTTCCTTTCATGTCCTCTGCAGTGGTGGAGGTTGGTTGTACAATCCCACTACCACAAACTCTCTGGTCTTCCTGCTTTGAGAGACGTTTTATTCTTCAGAGAGCTGACTTTATGTAGTCTCTTTATTCAACTCACAAAGTGAAAATTTATCTCTGCATTTTAGACCCAATGTATTTCATCTTGCTCTGCAATTCTCACACAGCCTTATTTCTTAGTCTGAACTTTTGCTTAATTTTTATCTCTGAGAGCCCCAACTGCTGACCTTCTAATATTCTGTGTTCACGTGCTATTTATAGCAGGTCACCTTACTTTCAGCTGCAAGTTACCTCTTTTCCAGTGATTGCAATTAATGCTTCAAGGATTTCTTTGATCCTCTTTCTTTCTCCTTGAGTCCATCTTTTGCAGCTCCTTCCATTTAATTCACACTCAGGCAGTTCTACACAAGTCAAGATAATAGCTGACTTCTCCCTGTCATTCTCCGCAGGGGCACAGGTACAGGTAAATGTGTTGATGGAAGTTACCCACTATTTCTGCCTCTCAGAGATTGATTACAAATGCTCATCTTCTGCGGGTGCTTTGGTTTCAGTGAAACAAACTTAAAGTACTTCTGAATTTTTCAAAGCTTCCTCATTCAGCTGAAATTATCTGTCAGTACAACTATTAGGCATGCAAATTACTGCTTCAAATTTGCTAATATATGTCCTTGTGATATAAGGTACTATTTCAGGAATAGTGACCCACACCTGTAATCCCAGCACTGAAGAGGCTGAGGCAGGAGGATTGCCAAGAGTTGGAGGCCAGCCTGGGCTATGCAGTAAGTTCAAGACCAGTCTGAATTACATAGCAGGACCCTGTCTCAAAAAAGTACCATTTCCCCATTGTCACCTACTGAAATTTTGCTCATCATTTAAATACCACCACGTCTCCCTCACACCTAATACTTTTCAGATTATCTGAAGCCAAATCCAGGTGCAAAACCAGAACTCTACAGGTAACTTTTGGGTCACTATCTCGCTCTTGTATTCCTTCAGTATTGTACATATGGAGTCTCTTACTATAAGTTCTTTGGAGAAAGAAATTTCAGAACTGATTTTAGGTGAACTATGACAGTAATAATTTTCTTGATCTGGGGTTGTAATGCTGTAACAAGAATGTTATAGCTCTGTTTTAATATCTTTGGAGATACTTACAGGGCTGAAGGGGATTACATGATTAGTTGGGTTGAACCGTTCTTTCTTCCAAAGGACCTGCTCTGTGTCTGTGAGTGTATCATGGAGTGAAGACAAGAGTATGACTACAACACAGATCCTGTTTCGTGGACTGAGGGAGAGAGATGAGAGGCCGCGTGGTGCAGTGGAAATCCATGCGTACAAGGCCTCACACATGCCGAGTTACCAGCGTTGGCACTTCCTAGCTGCACCTTTAGGTGTGTCTTCTAAGTTAATGATGCCAACACCTTTTTGTTTGCAAAACGGGTACAGTAAAGAAAAAAATTTCAGATATAATGACTGACTCTCACTAAGTAGAAGCTAGTACAACTATCCTTACAGTGCCGTGTTACATATAAGCTACTCTGAAAGCAACCAGGATTGCTTTAAAGGGATTCAGGTTGCAGGATGAAATTAGATAACTAAATCAATGCAGCAGGTTGTCCACCCACACCAGGTTTGTTCTTGGGCACAACATTGCTCGATGAGAGGGCTACTGTCAAGATCCCCTCAAATCAGTAAGAGAATAGGAAAATAAAATTTACTGATTGGCTGTAGTCATATTCTCATTAGGTATGCATTATCTCATTTAGTACTCACAACAGACATATGCATAAGTGGATGTTACTATCCCAATAGAAAATGAGATTCAGAGAAGTGCAGTGTCTTATGGCCCTGCAGCATAGCTGATCCGGTAGTCCAACAGCAATCAATTGTACTTTAGTAAAAATCCGCATCTCTCTGTCTCTCTGCTCTTTCTGTTTCTCTCCCGCTCTATCTCTGTCTCTCTGTCTCTGTCTTTATTTCTCTCTGTCTCTGTTTCTCTCTCTCTCTTTCTCTCTCTCTCTCTCTCTCTCTCTCTCTCTCTCTCTCAAAAACAGAATCATTTTACCAGGAAACATGTTATAAAATAATGACTTAAACATCTGTCCTCATTAACTCCACCTCCATTGTGATACTAAAAGTGCCCTTTTCTCACTGAATGGAGTGATACATAATGTACTAGCCAACACAACAACTGAAACCTAAACTGTCCTTTGAAAACTTCCAATCTGATTTTCAGAATGCAGTGGGCACATGATTACTGGAAAATGGAAAATCCATTTTTACCCTCCCTATAAGTAGGTAGCTGCTGCACCTCCTGGGTTGTAGAATAAGAGAATATTATTTTTGGATGAAACTGTAGGGAACATCATTCTCGTTATGTAATCTTGACTGAGCTGATGCAAAGGGTATAATTAAGCGTTGTTACAAATTTTGTCTGTTCCTCCTGTGGCAAAGCAAATCTGGTCCCTTTGCTTCCTTTTCTTTGAATTACTGAAACACTGCTGCCTGACTTTTGTGTTTCATGTATAGCGCCACATAGTTGGGCTTTTGATATTATTGTCCTTTAATTGGTGGAATATTTAAAATTATTTTTATGGAATGTTGTTGCTGTATATGCAGATCTGAAAAGCTTATGGGGGTCTGTTTTTCTACCATGAAGGTTTTAAATTGAAGACCTTAGTATGCATTAAAAATATATTGTACATATTATACCTGCTATACCTATGTTAAATATAAATATTTACCATGGGTTTCAGTGTGTGTGATTATTTATACTTCCATATTCTTTTTAACAAAAAGATATTAAGTGATAGGTAGTTTTTAAAGAGAAGATTGTTATAAATATTCCCAGATCTTCACATTCAAACAAAGTCCACCTAGGAATCAATATCAAAAGATAAAAATAAGAAATAAAAAGTTGCATGCTTTACCCATGGATAAAGACAAATGACCTAGCTAGACTGGCTTGAACTGCATGGTGTATGCAGGCTTTGGCACTGGGGTTACAAGCAGAAAGAAAAATCTAGAACTAAAGTAGACAGGACTGGGCTGGGTGAGGCTGGGATTGGTGGGCCTAGTTTGGGCTGACATCACTTCCTGTGCTGAGGATTGAGGTGGCAGAAGGAATATCAACTCTGATGGGTGAGGCAGTGCAGATGGCAGGTTCCTGTCAGCCTGTCATGGGAGGCAGTGTTCTGAGCATTGTGCAGTGCTTCTCATATGAGATCCAGGAGACACTACAATGAGGAGAACACACATCTATTAAGAGCTGCATAGGATTGACAGAGTTTGGGTTCCAGGAAGCATTGTTGTCCTATTGTGCAAACAGAATGAGCAGAGAAGACAAGAACTTGCTTTTTTTCTGGTGGAAAAGAATCTGTAGGGTGTAGGAGTTGAGATACACAGGATGCTGTGGCCCAGAAGCTACTTGGTCTCATCCAAGAGATCCACAGCCCACTACACACTCAGCCTATAGCTACAGGGTCCCTTCCAGAGCCCACATGAGTGACAGGGCTTCTTCTATCCCTCTGATTCTGAGATAATTATTTTAGAAGATAAAGCAGGCAGAGAGTAGATGGGAAAGACAGAGGCAGCTAGATATTGAACTGAAACTATTCCTGACTTCTCTGAGGTAGCATTAGAGAATCAAAACAAGAGGCAGAAGAGCAGATAGCCACTGTTCCACTTGTAAAATTAAAGAGGGCTCCTTCCCAGCTGATTCAATTGCCTAGTAGAGATTTTTTAATTTGAAAAACAAAGTCTCCCCATGCAAATGTCCAACTTGGCCTTCTTAGGGACCAGTAAGTACCTGGAGAAAGAATTACTGAATGAATGTAGAAAGGACACCACCTTAGAAAGCAAAAGCAAAGGCAGCTTTTGTTTCTGGGATGTTTTTCATGCAATTGAATGTCCCCAGATGCTTCCCAAACCTTTAATTGCATGGTAGCAGCAGAGGAAATGCTGGCGTTGCCTTGCCAAGCTCCAGCCCACACAGAGTGGGGAATGTCAAGTGAGCATACTAACTGTCGGGGAGTTGCAGACAGCCCACTCATAGCCTTTTCTCTTGGAAAACACACCTGCTTGCTTCATCAGGTATAAAGTGAGGAAACGCACGAGAACGCACTCACACATGCCACATGGCCCAGCTGCCGTGCTCAAAGTTTAGAGCACAGTAGAGTCATCTGGATGAAGTGGAGAGAGGACATCACACTTACAGCTTAAGATTCCATCCAAGACTTCATGGTGCAACCAGAGGCAAAGCAGGAAGACAGCTGGAGTCATCCACATCCACAAAAGGCTGCAAGCCCCAGGGAGGATGCAAGAGTGGAGGGCTGGTGAGCTTTTGAGGACTTCAGACAGAATTGACAAGGGCTCGGTTACAAAAAGTGGCCCCGGGACATTTTAGATTTTGCTTTTCATGCTTACCCTACATTTCAGCACACCCACTCTCTTTAGATCCAGAGGTAACAAAGAGCCCCTACAAACCCTGTCTCATCTCACCTTTAGTACAGAGATGGCGTGATTGACTGGACCCTGAAATAGTTCCACTGTGAACTTGGATGAGTCAAGGCCAGAAGCTTGAAACTCAAAGGTCCACTGAGGAAATGGCTTTTATTTTAATATAACAGGATCATGAATAAGTGCATTGGCACAGCAGGAGGTGAGACTCTGCGCTACGCAAGAGCTTTGTGAAGTTCAGACTTCAATGCAGTGGGTACAGAGGGCACCCACGGAAAGGCTTTAAGCAATGAGAAGGTAATTGTTCATTTACTTTTGCAGTGAGCATGTGCAGAATACCTACAATGTGCCAGCCACACTCTAGGGGATGAAGGAAGGGAGTGGAAGGGATGGGGAAGCATGGAAGGGGATGCATGGGGATGAAGAAAGCATGACCTTCTGTTGCAAGGAGAGTATATTTTAGGAGAGTCAGGCTCTTGTTTAAATAAAAATAAATGAAGTTAGGTATTCACAGCGTTATAATCACATCATACTTTTTGCATACTTGAGGATAACAAACATCAGAGATTGGTTAATTGAGTCTAAGTTTTGGAGGCAAAAGATTCGAAAATACAAGGTAAAAGAAGCAAATGCTGTGACAATTTTTGAGAGATCAACAAAAGCTCAACAGGGGAAGAAAGAAGACATGCACCCCACGCACAGGTAGGGGCCCAACTGGGAGCATTGGGCCTTCAGTCAGTCTGGCTTGTGTGGGAAGCTCACTGGCTGACTGTATCTGGGTTGGAGTAAGTGGGTGGTGGGAAGCAGCTAGATAGGAACGCTGTCATCCTGGAGCCCACACTCTGGGATTCTGACTCTAGCTTCACTGTGCAGAGCAGAGTCAGAATGAGGCCAGTGAATAAGTTAAGAGGTCATCATAATCACCTGGTGAAATAGAGCCAGAAGTTACATACACTGACAGCCACAGGGGCAGAGAGAAGTCAGATGCCAAAGAGTGAAGACCATGGACATGGGAGGACTTGGGGCATGAGGATCAGTCGACACTGTGGCTTCTGGCCTGGGTCACTGTGGCTGAGGTTGTGTCAGTTCCTTTAATATGTGCAACCAGGAACTGGTATCAGTATTTCTCTCTGTTAGTAATACAAACATAAAGATGAATGCTTTAAAGAAACAATTGTTATTTTAAACATGCTATGGAAGTGCTTTCTTAGATGCATAACATTAATCTTCACAAAACAGAAGCACTGGAACAAGGTTTGGCAATAAACAATCATTTGTTAAGTGAATGAAAGGAAAAGTGTGAAATAATGTTGCATAGGGATCGAATATTATGCTTGCATTCTAAATCTTAAATATTAAGCATATTTTTTGAATTTTAAGCAGTGTGTAATCTTAAGTATTATGCCTTAACATAGATCTAATTCTGATTCAAATTGTAATGCTTACTGCAATGAACCACAATTGTCACTCTGTAAAAGAATGAAAAATAAAAAGATGAAGCTGTAGTAATGGGTTCTGGATTGGATCCATCTTATTATTTGCCCTACTTGGCTTACAGCTTCAAAATGACAATAATATCTCTCTCAAAGGCTATTTTTATGTTTAAATTAAATAGAAAATGAAAGTTCCCAACACATAGGAGGTGTGGGGTACATGTTAAAGGAATCTGCTGGGCTCATCTCTTGCCCTGCATGATAGCAATTATTTTCTGTTTTCATTCTTAAAGTCTATGAGATGCTTGTTGCAGAACATGGACATTAAATTATTCCTAGAGACAGCTTCCAAAAAGATCTTCCCTCCTTGTGTCCCCTCTAGACAGTTTCTACACATTAGCAAGTCACAGATACAGATATCAGACTGAACTCTGCCTCAAATACAATCATTTTCTGGCAGGCAAATACAAGAAGAGTCATGAGACTGGTGTGGCAGCCAGGCATGGCAGCGCATGCCTGTAATCCAAGCGCTCAGCAGGCTAAGGCAGGAGGATCATTATGAGTTTGATATAAACTTGGGCCACAAAGTGAGCTCAAGGCTAGCCTGAACTTCCCACATAGCAAGACCCTGTCCCAAAAAGATCCCCCCCCCAAAAAAAAAGAAAAAGAAAGAAACTGGTGCGCAAAGGTGAAGGGCATCCTGGTCTGTCTCATTTGGGTGGTCTGACAGTGACTGAGTGAAAGATTCACTCCAGACATTAACTAGAAGTCCAGGGCCCAGATCTGAACCTTCTAGTTTTGCGAGGGAAATAGTTTTGGGAAAATGACCTAACACTTGGCTAATTGCTAATCCTAAGCCTTGTCACTGCTCAGTGTGATACAACGATTGCATTCAATAGACTTGATAAAGCTAGTGATGATTAATACCCCACTGTAACTCAAATGACACATTTTCAATGAAACCCAAGGAAGCACAACACAAAGGAAAGGCATTGTGGGAGGTGGAAAACCATTTGGAACCAAGTATGGGCCCCAACTGTGGAGGGTACAGACTTACCTTGGGTAAGTCCCTTCACATCTTGGACCTTCGTGACTTTTGTAGCATGGTGCAGTGATTTGTGGAGCTTAATAGAATGCTATATGTGAGAATTATTTGTAAACTCTGAAACCCCATGTGAGTAGTAAGACTAAGATACTACATTTCTTGTCATTGTTACCTCACTGTCATCATCATTACTTCCAACAGACTCAGTTAAATTGAAAGTTCACAGTATGGATCAAGAGAGCAGCAAAACTGCCCATCAGTAGCAATTCTTACAAGGAACATAGTCTAGAACATGTATAGCATGGACACATTTAGCAATTTAAAAATGCAAAAAGGCACAGGTGAGATGAACTCTAGTAATAAATTTTACTTCCTCTCAGATGTCCCAACTCTAATGATTCCAAAATGTAATCATTATAAAATTCACTAAGAAGGTAGGAATGTTCCTTGGACTGTGAAGACTTAGAGAGCTGTCTGGGAGCCTGGGACCTCTGCCTCAGCCCTACGCTTCCTTCACTGGAAGGATTCTCATACCTGGGAAGGCTCAGAGAGCTGTCTGGGAGCCTGGGACCCATCACTCTGTCCCCTGCTACCATTGGTTGAAGCTGCTGGGTTCCAGGAAGCCTCAGTTTGCTTTCTGGGATCCCAAAACCCAGCACTCTGCCTCCTGTTGCCATTGCAGGAATAGTGCTGAGCCCTCTGAAACCTAGGGAGATTTGAAAATGACAAAAGCAAGGGGAAAAATGCAATCTCAGTCCTCCACCCCATGCAGAACAAGTCCAGGAAACATCAACGTGGAAGAACATGGAAGTCACACACCTGAAATTTCTGAAATGATAGCAACTGAAGTAAAAAACCAACTATATCAGGCTATAGAGGAAATCAGGTCAGAAGTCATTATTCAGGTAAAAAAAGAAATGATAACCATAATGAAAGAATTGCTCAGTATATCAAAAGAAGACATAGGTAAAATAATAAGGGAGCAGAGAAATTAAAAGTTCCACTGCAAGCTGGCAAAACCACTTGAACAAAACAGAAGATAGATTGTCAGACCTTGAAGACAGCATTGCAGCTAGTGATCATGAAAAGAAAGATCTCTTAAAAGCGACAAGGGAACAGCAAATAGCAATTCAACAACTGCAAGATGAGGCAAAGAAAAATAATGTAAGACTGATAGGTGTAAATAAAAGAGTTGGCAGAAACATGAATGATATAAAAAGACGATTTACAGAAGTAATAGCAGAAAATTTCCCAAGCATGGGAGAACCTGACATGACAGTAAGGGAGGCATTCCAGTTAACCATAACCAAAATAAATCTATACTGAGACAAATAATCATTAAGATACTAGACATTCAGGAAAAGGACAGAATATTAAAAGCTGTTAGAGAAAAGAAACAGATCACCTCTGAAGGAAAATCCATCAGAATCACAGCAGACATCTCAACACAAACCATCATCAAGAAGAGATTGGAGTGAAGTATTTCAGGTCCAGAAAAAAAATAACTTCCAACCCAGTTTGCTGTACCTTGCAAAGCTGTCTCCCTTTTTTTTTTTTATCTTAAACAGAGCAGTAAAAAATAAAGAACAATAAAAAAAAACCAACATCACAGACATAAACAAAACAAAGAACATTCAAAGTGATACAGTGTGGTTTTTTTGAGAAATAAGAAACTTCCGTGACAAAGATCACCTGAAGAAATTCATGATCACCAAACCAATTCTACAAAGAGTACTGAAAGATATTCTACAAAGAGATAAAAATGACCACAGTTTCAAGACCAACAATAGAAAAGAACTACAAAGCAAGGTAAGCAATTAAACAGAGGGGGAAAGTACAGACCCGACAGCAGGAAAATAACATGACAAAGATAAATCAACTTATATCAGTAATAACCATTAATGTAAATGGCCTCAATTCACCAATCAAAAGAAGCAGACTGACAGAGTGGATCAAGAAACAAAATCCAAGAATATGCTGTATACAGGAAACACATTTAATGCAAAAGGAAATTCATAGACTGAACATCAAAGGATAGAAAACAGTACTCCATGCAACAGGAACCCAGAAAAAATCAGGAGTAGCTATTCTGCTTGCAGACAATGTGAACTTGACTACATTCTTGTTAGGGGAAAACTAAGAGAAAGAGATAACTATCATAAATATATAGGCACCAAATGTAGGAGCACCCAACTATATAAGGCAAATTTTAACAGAGATAAAAATCCAATAAGCAATAACACAATTATAATGGTATATTTTAATACTCCCTTGTCACAGAGAGATAGGTTAACTAGACAAAAACTGAGCAAAAAATAAATAACAGAAGTAAACCAAACATGTGAATAAGAATGATAAAGTATTCTTAGTGATTTTTTAAAGAGAAAAAAACTAACAAAGCAACAACACTAAGGACAAAAATAAAAGCAACACAGAAAGAACAAGAATGATACATGACCTCAAAACAAAAAATAGGAATTAACAACGGTTGCTGAACTACATCTTATTATTTTCAACAAAGTTACTCAGTCCACCAGATGTAGGAATGCAAGATTGATCAAACAATTAAAGACAATAACAAGTAATAAAAAAATTGCCAATTTTTCCAGAACCATTTATTACAGTCTATCTTTCTTCCAATGAATAGGTTTGGCCGCTCTGTCAAAGATAATTTGGCTGAGAGGGTTTGTAGTTGTGTCTGCATCTTCAATATGTTCCACTGATTTTCAGGTCTATCTTTTTGCCAATACTATGCTGATTTTATCACAGTAGCTTTGTAGACTAGTGCAGCCACTGTGGAAATCAGTCTGGAGATTCTTCAGTAAACTTGGATTAGAGGTCCCATTCAACCTAGCTATTCCCTTCCCGGGTGTTTTTCCAGAAGAACTGAAAACATCAAGCCACTGTGATATATATGCACCCATGTTTATAGCAGCACAATTTGTCATAGCTAAATTTTGGAAACAACCCTAATGTACATCCATTGAGAAATGGATAAAAAATATGTATTTTTATATAATGGAGTAATACTCAGCTCTAAGGAAAGATAAACTTGAGGCTTTTATAGGTAAATGGATGCAACCAGAGACCATACTCATTGATGACATAAATCAGTCTCGCATGTATAAACATATTGCCTCCCTACTACAAGAACCTGAAAGAATAAATAAAATCTTACTGGTACATTAGATACTGTGAAAGAGAAAGAAACTGTTCAAATAGAAAGGAGAAATTTGGATGAAGGAGGGGAGAGGAAAAAGAAAGAAGAGGAAAAAATATATATATACATTGACAAGATAGCTAAGATAATTGTACCATTATTCTCTATTGGGTTGTTGAAAGAAACAGTTAATGTGTAATTGTTTCATCAGTCTCACATGCCTGTATCTAGTTATCTGTCAGTCACTTTGAAGGTAACATTATGTAAAATAACAACCATTGTTAATATCCTATCACTTTGTCTTGAAATTCTGTATCATTCTTATTGTTTTTATGCTGTTTTGTTTATGCATTTGTTTTTGTTATTTTGTTTTTCTTTTCTCTTTAAAATTAAAAATAAAATTTGTATGTATACTGAAGGATAGCTAGGATAGGTATATTGCTGATTTCTGTGGTTTATTGAGAGGAACAGTTAATGCTTAAAATTTTCTTTTTTCTTGATGAACTTTGCATGTTTGTATCAGGTAATCAGAACAACTGATTTGAAGACAACACTATACAATATAAGAACCACTTTTAAATTCCTACTAACTTGTATGGTGAAGCTTTGTATTGTTTCCAATTTTTTGTATTACTTGTTATTGTCTTTGATCAATCTTGTATTCTTACATCTGGTGGACTAAGCAACCTCTTTGAAAATAACAGTATGGAGTGTAGCAACCATTCTTTTTTCTCATATTGTATCTCCAAAATCAGCATATCTAGGACAGAATGTTACACATTTTATTCAGAAATAATCACTCTTTAATAAAATAGAGAGCATAACATTGATTTACAAATCTATGATATCCCAAACATACCTAAAGTTTTCTTTTAGCTGAATATAGTGTGAAATTAAAAATTCAAATTATCACCAGGGACATAGCTCAGCAGGCAAATGTGAGGTCAGGAGTTAGATTCCTGGTACAAAAAAAAAAGCCCAAAAATTCAGAGTAGGAAAATTTCAAATTGTTTTCTTAAGGCTGGGGATATGGCTCAGTGGCACAGCACCTATCTGGCAAGTGCAAGGTCCTGTGTTGAATTCCTGGTACCAAAAGAAATTGTTTTTTCCACTGTTGAGGCACACTGTGCATACTCTGTCAGGGTGTATGGCTAGTGCTACAGTATCAGACAGCATGACCCTGGAGTACCACGTTAGCCAGGCATGGGGCTGGATTGCTCTGAAATAGAGTAATTCAGCAGATACTAGGCACCATCAGTGATGTAAGAGAACAGGAAACAAAGACATAGCACAATAAGCATGGTCACAATCACATAACATTTTTGTATTTTATTTTCAAAACACACTTGCAGCAGTGGTAGGGACTGAGTGATGATCGTCTCTGTCCTTGCATAATTTAGGAGCTCAAATGAAGATGAGTCAATATACATTTTAATAGCAGGAAAGAATTGTATAGTCAAATGCTTGTTATTTAAGCTTCTCAGCAAGCTGTAAGCCAAGCATAATTAGCAGAGATTTTCAGATGAGGAAAACCTAGTTCAGAAATGTTACTCCCTAAAGTCAAACTTAGGGCCCAAGGATGCCCCTTTGCTTGGCAAGCTCATGCCAAATGAATCGTGCTCAAGACCTGGAGGACATGAACTCATGAACAAGGGAGCCCAGTAGATGCTCAGTTCTTTTCTAAAGGGATGGATGTTTTTGCTCAGTGCACCCATGCAGTTGGAATGGAGCCCACTAGGGAAGGCCAAAGACAAGTTTAAGTAGCCCAAGGCTTCAGTAATTAGGGCTCATCAGCAATGCACAGCTGTCCACCTTTCTAATTCAGAGACAGGCCCTGGAATGGATATGTCCTCTTTTTATTTTCTCTCTGGCAAAACTACTAGAAATCTTGTTCAAGGCAGGAGGGAAAGTCTAACCTATTTTGGAAAGAAAAATCAATTTCAAGACTTCAAGACTTGCCTGAGCTGGGCAAAAGTCATAAGATGCTGGCAGAGAATTCCCTCAGGAGGCACCCTGTCCTATAGGAATGGCCCATAGAATGAGCCTTCTCAGTTTCATTGCAGTAACTTATTTCCTGGGGAACTTGAAGCTACCTTGTTGTCTGCTCCCTGATGGAGCCCATCTATTTGATATCTCTGAGCACATCTGCTCCACTGCATGCGCTGTTTTAAGTGTCTGGTCGAGAGGCAGGTGTGAGGATCAGGATCTTCTTTCTCGGGCTGGGAGTATTTATTCCTGTCGTGGCTGTATTGTACCTCTTCATCTGATAAACTGGCTTCGTTCTGCTCCACTACATTTAATTCTGAACCTTTACAAACCCAAATCATGACTTCCCTTGTCCTGTTGAAGTAGCAAAGAATACAAAAATCATAGATCATCTTTCTAGTCTGTAATCTGTCATGTATTCATAGTACTTGCCCATGTTGCTGCACTGAGGGTTGTACTTAAAATATCATGGCATGCAGTGTTTTCTGCCCAGTGAGATAGTGTGGGGAATGTTGCATCTGGCTATCTGTATCTTCTGGAATAGCAGAAATATAATTTGAAAAAAAACCCAAATCTAATTAAAAGGAATGAGTTAATTTATATTAAATTCAAATTCAACTAGGGCTAGGGTTAGGGATAAAAAAAGATATGCTTCATCTAACATCGGGATTTGCTTTGGATTATACAAGAAAAAGAATGATAGAAAGGGAAAAAGAATAGAAAAATGGAAATAAAGGATGGAAGGAAAAACTGAGACTTTGTTCCTGTCTCTTACTCTTACTACAGCATGGTCTTATCATTTTAACTGCATTTTATTCTGTCACTGTTTGAGACCGTCTATTGTCAGCCCAGCACCTGTCCATGAATGTCTGTTATAGGAAAGTGGGCTTCTAGTCCTTTGCTGTAAGGACTTTATGTTAATAGTTTTTTCCTAACACAGACTGGACATTACACTAGATTTTCACCAAAGCCTTTTTCTTGATGTGGTGCTCTGCACAATGTGCATAGCTTTGTCCAGGGATTCATTTTTGGATTATGACTGTGAGAATCTAATGGTTATGATAACTCAGCTTTTCCTGGGATCTTTTCATAAATTTTAGATTCCAGGGACTTCTCAGTGCAACCTGACTTGGGAGATGCTTCTGTGGGCCCAAAGAGTTGCTCTGGCTACTGGTGTATCCCAAATAAAATGCAGGCTGAGTCTTTGATATCCCCTAGTGCTTGATGAATAAGTGAAAGATGGATGGTTGGGTGGGGGACGGATGGATGGTTTGACGAGAGGATATGCGGAACAGAAGCCAGGCTCAAGCAAGAGTCCTGGGGACTATAAACGCAAGAACCTCTCTGCCTCCCTGAATGCTATTAAGGGACACTTCACTGGTTCTGAGCTGCAGTGATTATTGATGCAGCTGAAAGTGGCCCTCAGGTCCTGAACAAGCTGAAGTGTCATCTGAAGTCTGGAAGGAAAGTCAAGTGTGTTCAACATAATGTTTTTAGGACATTGGGTTCAGCTCAGGCGCTCTGAATTGCCAAGTGGAAATATCAAGGTGTATAACATGGATATGACTCATTTTAAATCATAGAAATTACAGACATACCGACAACCAAAGATTACTTCTCCCCACAATCCTATTTGCCTGCACATGTTATCTCACTTCCTTCATGTTCGTTCCCTCACCTCTCCAAACTACACTTGCTGGGATTATAAATGATTTTCAGATTACCAGAATCCAGGGCAAAGTTACAGTTTTCATTTTGTTCACTTTGTCCCCAGCATTTGAACAAACTTCTCATTTCTTCCTTTAAACTCTTCATGTGATTTTCATGTTTTCTTTTGTTGTTTCTTTTATCCCATGAATTCCACTTTCTGAGTAGAACTCTGAGCGTCCTGTGGTGCTTTCTCCTGGCCTGTACACCTGCATAATCCTCCTTATTGTATTTGCCAAAACTCCCACCCTTGTTCACCTTCTAATCCTCTGTGAGTCTGTCCATATTTAGCCGAATCTCAAACTTTAACCTCCCCTCTTCTGCAGACTCATTTGTCTTACCGCTGACTAAAGATTTCCACTGCTCTGTATCTGTGTCTATCTGTGTCATTTCTACCTCATCTATGTATTTCTACATAGTTGTATCTGCATCTATATTTGTATCTCTGTGTTTTAAGCTTTGACTCTAACCCTTTGAACCTTCCCCTTCATCTGTAGGAAACACAGCCTTTTCTCTGAAAGATTGGCAGTTGAGTCTGCTGAAACAAACGGATGGTAGACATACACAAAGGGAAGGAGGCTGCAAATTTATGAACAGGTCCACTCACACGGGGTAATACAGAACAGGAGGGGAGAGGCCGGACAGCTCAGGATTAAGTTATCTCTTCATAGAAGAGGGGGACGTAGGTTACGTCTAGGGGAAATGAGTGAACCCGGGTAACAGGTTCTCAAGGTTCCAGGCATTCTCTCTGCTTCTGTGGTAGAAATGTAACCTTCCTCAGTCAACAAAGCACGAGGAGTTGAGGCCGTTGCAGCCTTCTCTGTCTGATCTGGTCTTCCTGTGTAGAGAGAAGGACTTCAGAGACAGCCTTTCCCTGCATTTGGGGTCCCCCAGGGCGTCTCAGTCTGAAGTCAAAGAGGAGCTTCGGAGTTTCACTTACTAAACCCCAGTATAAGCTTACATTTGCTCTTCTCCATCTTTCTCAGGAAACAGCCTGAAATTATAGTTATTGCTGATCATTTTCTTAACATGTCTCACAGCAAATTCGGCAAAAATCCCACGCTATAAAGTTTAACTTCAAAATGTATTCGGAGCTAACTGTTTCTTTCATCATTCCCCGCCACCACTTCAGCTCAAGCTGTCTGCAGCAGTGTCTCACTGGGCCCCTTGCTCCAGCATTATGACCCTTGTCCCCAGCAGTGTCTACTTAACAGGCCACAGTGATCCTTTGAAAAGGCACTCAGACCATGCCACAAATCTGCCCTGAATTCCCCAAGTGGATGTCCCTCTAGGCCAGTAAAAAGCACATGCCTGCCCAGGAGCTATAGCAGTGCCATGCTTAGGCCCTGCCAGCTCTCCAACCTCATAGTACACCATGTGTCTCTCCAGCATTGTGCAGTGACCGCTGCAGGCCTTGCTACTTCTGGATCATGCTAAGAATGTGAAAGTCTCTGGCTCTTTGACCTGGCTCTTCCCTCTGTCTGGAATGCTTTCTCCAAACTACACATGTGACCAATAATCCTAGCGCTCTGGTGGGCTGAGGCAGGAAGATTATAAATTTGAGCCCAGCCTGGGTAACTTAGTAATGTGAATGCACTGGGTTCAATCCCCAGTAACACACACACACACACACACACACACACACACACACACAC
>PVLD010008957.1:0-80333 GCA_004027595.1 Dinomys branickii
TTTTTTTTTTTTTTTTTTCTGTTGTGGAGAGGATTAACTGTCTGACTAAATTTGCATGTCTGTATATGGGTCCATACATCTATAATTCGAAGATATCAATGGATAAAGCAACAACCACTGTTGAGACCATATCACCTTGTCTATAGATTAGTTGTGATTGTACTATTTTCTATGATAATTGGTGTCTGTTTGTCAATATGTTTTTGTACTTTTAAGTTTCTAAAATAAAAAAAAAAAGAGAAAAAGTTATTCATTCAGGTTTCATTTTCATTTCTGTATAGCCATACTTGGCTAAACAACAGCAGAACCTAACATAATATTGGTCCTTTACTTCTATTTGTCCTACTTACCTACCTATTTAGCTATTTCCAGTTATGTTAGGTGATTAATGGTTAAGTGGAATGAAATTGAAGGAAACGAATCCATTCTTGATTGATTTTCTAGATAGAGAGAGCTACAAGTACCAGCTACTTTTTCAGGATCTGAAGATACCCTGAGCTTACACTCTAGTGTGAGGCAGACAATAATTAGTATAAATAACAAAGATGTGCTACAGGGTATGTTTTGATCATAGGAAACCCCAAGGAGAATAAAGGCAGGGTAATGTCAGGGTGAGGATGGATGGATGTGTCAGATGGTATGTCCAGGGCAGGCCAGATAGCATGGGTGACCTCTGAATGGATGTTAGTAAGGGTGGGGAGCTTCGGAAATGTGGAAGACGAGCCCTGTGTGCAGAACGCACAGGGAATGCAAAGTCCCTGAGGCAGAAGTGCATGGGAGTCAGAGGAAGAGCTGGGCTTCCAGTGGGGCTGAGTCCAAGTGAAGGTGAGATCAGGACATGATGTACATGATAAACTAGTTGTGAAGTGTTGTAAGTTACAGTAAGAACTTGGCTTTGACCCCAAATGAGGTGGTTTTGTTTGCAGAGGTGACATAAAGTTACATCAGGGCATCTCTTCACTTTAATGAGATCACAGGGGGAGGAGCTACATGGAGAGGAGACTGGAGACTAGTGAAAAGCTTCCTGCAGTAGTGCAGCCAAAGACTGTGGTGGCCCGGGACCGGATGGGCTTGCCTTCGTCCTTCCTGCCTTCTCTCTTCCCTTCCAGTTTATGGATTCGTACATGGATCAGGACAATGGGTGGTGGAAGGACACTTAACAGGACCTTTGGATATTAGCATCCATTATATTTCATCTTCTGAGACATAGCATCTTCTAGTAACAGCATTGCAGAGAAACAACCCTCTCAACTTAAGCAGCGTGGATTGATGAGAGCTGTCTTTCATTTGCTTAGATTGTGATGATCATTAGACAAGAACAGCAATGAACTGACCATGCTTAACTCTGTTATTTTAATAAAATTACACTTGCTAATATTTTAGATGTCAACCTATATAGCCGATTCTTTATTCTCTCTCATTTTCTACTTGAGACAATGCTAAACAATAGATACTGTAGTCTCTATTTTGTAGAACAGGAAATAGAGTCAGAGGTTCCGTGTGAAATCTTGCACGGCTGTGAGGGAACATACTTCACTTCTTGGACTCCAATGCTGATATTCTCTCTGTACATTAATGGGTATTATTTTTTTAAAGTTATTATCAAAAAGTGCATGTTTAATATTAGGTAGTGTGTATTCATTGGACTCATTGAGTCACACAGATGTAGGAGATTATATAGGATTATCTGCGCAAGCTAGGACAGTATTTATTTCAGGTTGAGTAACCCTTGCCTAAAATGTTTGGGCTAGAAGCATTCCAGATTAGTGATTCTTCTCTGATTTTGCATACACAAAATGCAGAATCTTGGGGGGTGGGACATAAACCTCATTTATGTTTTATATATACCTTCTACACATATCTCAAAGGGAATTTTACAATACTTTTGACATGCCTGCCTTTTGACTGCGACCTGTCATATGAAGTCAATTATAGAATATTTCACTTTGATGAACTGTCATGTTGGTGCAGTTTTGAATTTTGGAGCATTTTAGATTTTTATATGAGGAATGCTCAGCTTATATCAAGAGTTGTCTCCCTTGAACATGAACAGACACAGGTTGCTGGGCTCTTCTCACAGAGATGCTGAGTTAATCGAACTGAGGAAGGGCTCGAGGACGTGCACTCCTAACAGGCTTCTAAGAAAGTTCTCGCTGCTGGTGTTGGCACTGTGTTTCAAGAACCCCTGGTCTATGTCAGTTCCAGACTGTTTGCAGTAAACACATAGAAGATCAAGAGATTGCACTATTTTCAATTGTCAGTAAAAACCTCTACTGCCTGTGTTAACTGTAAGAGAAAACTTTAACTGCAAAGATACATAACTAACTTCGACAAGTGAAATTTAAGGTCTTTTGGCTTCTTTACTTGCTTGAACTGAAGAGCATAAACCATAGGATGCTATCTTTGTTCTCACATTTTCTCTCCATTTATCTCCTTTTGAGAACCTAACCAAGAGTAACCCCCTCCCTTCAAACACACATTTCATTTCTCCTACTCAGTTTTAGCCTTTACATTTTGTAATTTGTGCTGCACTTCGTATTATCTTCAAAAACATTACTTTGCAGGTAGATCTACTACACTTAAACAGGGCTAGTGGCGGCTCTTGTGGCTGCTGAAGGCTCTACTGAGTCAAACACATACTCTTCTCTGAAGGGATTAGGAGTGCTGTGTGAGCCTGAGGTTAGGTGAGTTCCCTGGTGAAATCAACTCACCCATTTTCTAGGGCCAGAGCTTACTCATAGCCACTTATATAACACCGATCTTCTGGTTTCCTCAACCTTCAAGATGAAGCGAAGTACCTGTTCTCACTGGGTTGTGTCTCCCGTCATAAGACATCAGCACCTGCCTAAAACAGCTGATTCGCTGGTCAGACTCTCTGTCCTTTTTTTTTTTTTTTTTGAGACAAGGTTTTGCTATGTAATTCAGGCTGACCTTGAACTCACAGAGATCCTGCTGCCTCAGCCTACTCAGTATTGGGATTACAGGCATGCCCCATCATGCCCAGCTTCTATCTTTAAGGAGAGAAGCAGAATTTTCTTCTGTTTGTCTACGTGGCACTCAACATGATTGTTGCAACTGAGTTTTCTGAATGAGAAACAGATGTGTGTGAGCTTGGAGGCCAAGCAGATCTGTTTGGAGAGGAGGCACTTCTATACCTGTCACACCTTCCCTCAGTCTTTTCCTCTGTAAATAAGAAAACATGGCTACTTCACACAGTGAAAACTGGCTCGATGATGATGTAATGCATACACCACCTTAACCCCATGTCTGGATCATGAAAAACCGGAATAAATATTAAGTAAAAACTAGATGTTCACAGGCCTGCTTAACACCTAGAGGACTAGTTCAAATGCTGCTGAGCCCCAACTTCTATTAACTGAGGGAATTCAAAGCCCTCTTTTTAATGTATACTGATCCCTAGGGACCTGTATCTTCATGGTCCATCTTGCCCTGGACCCTTAATAGTGTCTTAATAGTGATCTCTTTTTCCAGCCAGTGTGTATAAGAAATGAACACACAAAACGTTAGTAAGGGAGTTAGATCTCTGAGCGCTTGGGGATGCAGGGGGCACATGTATGACATTCCACCACCTCCACAGTCCTCTCCTCTTTCCCTGCCCTTCCCCTTCTGGTCATCCCCTGCTCTTCTTCATCTGAATTGTTCTCCTTCCCTATTATCTTTAATCACGCACCACACTTCAGCAACCAGCCACTGTGTCTGACACTCTCAAACGTGCCCCCCCACCCCCTCAAAAGGCTCAGCAGGAGGAAGGGCTTCACTTTTAGCAGGATCTCCTTCCTCAAGGGGAATGAGGCTTAAAACTATTCATTCCTTACTGCATTTTTAGTAGTTTAAGTTGTGCCTAATGAGTAGGGAGCGACACTAGCTCATTCTTCTTTTATTTCTGCTGACTCCTCTTGAGTTCAGATCACCTGACTTCATTTGTATACCCCTTCTTCAGCCCAGAGCTGCACACATATTACTCAGGACCCTTTGAATTTGAAAGAACACATTCCCTTGATGCTTTTCTAAGAAAGCACTAAGAAAGAACACAGGAACCCATCCTCATGAACATGTAATATTACAAAGGAAACGTGTGCCATAGTTAAATGGAGTTCTGAGTTCATTAGACTTTTAAGCACAGTGAATAAATGTTCCTTTTCAGTTCTCCCAAACAGCATCTAAGTATGTGAAGATATTAAAACAGTTTGAAGGCTTTTCGTTTCTTTCCTTTTATTCTTTTGCTCAAAGAAATGACTACTTTGGTTTTTGCTAAGGAATCAAACCTTCATCAGAGAGGAAAAAATCTTAATAAAATCACTATTTCTGTATCCCATTTGGCCTGCATAATTTCTATTACATCTTCCAGGAAACTAAATTTCCAAATGTTTTTACGTTTAAAATGCAGAAAAACCCAGACTTTTTAGTCCTTTGGGAGGTGTTATGGTTGATACATGGTGTCAACTTGGGGAGTCTAGAGGTGGGGCTGAGTGACTCAGCAGGAAGCCAGGGTGCTTATTTTGTATACATCCTGAGCCTGTGGAAGAGGAAGGCATGGACACTGTGTGAGAGCTACATGCCCCTAGGTGGAGTTAGCTTGTTTACAAGGTAAGGGAAAGAAAGAGGCTGCTTGCAGCCATTCCTCCCTTTTGCTGGTTGTTTTCGCTGTGCTCTGCTGCCCTGAACAGTTTGCCCTCTGCCATGTGCCACTCTGCCTCTGAGCCAGCCAAGTATGGACTGAAACCTCCACAAACTATGAGCTAAATAAACCTTTCCTTCCTTCATTTTGGGCGTTGGGTATTTTGTCTCAGCAATGAGAAGAAAGTAACCGAGACAGGAGTGAATGAGAATAGTTTCCCTAGAAGAAAATAAATGACAAATCACATTTTAAGTGAAAGATTGGCCTGGCTGGGCGATGGTCATTCCTGCAGTCCTGGAAGACGAGGCAGGAGGGTCGCAGAGGAGCCTGGCCCGGGCAACTGAGTGACTTAGCAAGACCCTTTCTAAAAATTCGTTTTTATGTTTTAAAAAGTACTATAGATATACTCAATCTGAAGGCTGACTTCAATCTGCAGTAACACAGAGAGAGAGAGAGAGTTCAAGTGGGAAACAGATCTTAAAAAGAGTTTTGCATGTGGACTTGATCTAAAGCATAAGAGCATGAGCCATCTAACCTTTAGTTCTAATTTAAATTCTTATTTTAGATACATAAACATATTGCCATATACAATACCTTTCTGCTCAGCTGGGTATATTCATCTCTATAAGTGCTTGTCCGTATTTGTAATGACTGATAATGAATTCAAGGAGTGTATTTAAAAAGCTGAGCCTCTTGAGATCCTATTTTCAATGGAAAATTTGTCCCAGTAGATTGTATTTTAGAAAATTAAACTCTGTGCCCAAGCAGTGTGATTCATTTTCCCTATTCTGCTGATGGTCTTTGTGGTTAATCGTGAGATGTAGAGTGTGAGATACAACTTGGATGAGTTTGTTTGCCTGAGCACTGGATGGGCTTAGCATGAATCTCCTGTAAAATGTGAAAAACTGTGACCTTGGCCTAGAGCAGGGGCCAGTAACCTTTTCTGCAGAGGACCAGATGGAAAATACTTAAGGTAGGCTTATGAACCAGACAGTTTTTCTTGTATCTACTCAGCACTACAGTCGGGATGCCAAATTGGCCACAGACAATGTGCAAATGAATTACGTGGCTGTGTTCCGGTAGGATTTTATATACAGGTAGTGGCCAGATAGGGCACTCAGGCTGCAGACTGCAGACCCCTGATTCAGAATGGCATGAGTGCTCAGCTGATCCCCAAGCTCTGTCTGTGGATTTTAGGCCCTCCTTCCTGCCCCACCTATCTGATGGTGAGTGCAGCCTGTGAGTTCAGCATCTCTGCTGGGGCCACACGTGCAAGTTAGCAGTGAGACTTTCTCTACACAGCTCCCGTAAATGACCGAATGGACACAAAGCCCCTGTACCAATGTCACAGGAGCATTTCCCCCTCACATGTTCGGCACACATCTCCATCCCCACCCAGGGGAGACAGCATCGCCCTCACCGTTGGAGAAGCCCCAGAAACCCCCACATGGCAAAGATGGGCATCCTAATAATCTCTGCTTGCGCCCTGACTTGGCCCTGATGCACAGCTGGGGGCCACCCCTTGAGATGGTGCCTCTGGTCTCAGCCACACTCCAAATCAGCGCCAACCCAGGGCTCTGCCTCCTGTTGTCTGGCTGTCATAGATGAGTGCCCGCTGGGAGGGGTTTGTCCACTCCCTTCGAGCCGGCTCCCAGCTCAGACCTAGTTTCCACCTGAGTCTGGAGGCCCTAGAGGAATTTCCCTGGGCTGTGGTTCATGGGGAAAACAGAAGAGTATGTAGTCATGTGTAAATATGGGGCTGTTTTCATTTTAATATTGATGTACTTATTTCTGAGTATTAAGTATAAAAGTAACTCATCCAAAAAAGACAGAGTGAGAGAGAGAGAAAGAGAGAAAAAAGAAAAAGGAAGGAAAGAAGGAAAGGAAGAAAGAAAGAAGGAGAAAGAAAGAAAAGAAAAAGAGAGAAAGAAGAAAGAGGAAGGAAGGAAGGAAGGAAGGAAGGAAGGAAGGAAGGAAGGAAGGAAGAAAGAAAGAAAGAAAGAAAGAAAGAAAGAAAGAAAGAAAGAAAGAAAGAAAGAAAGAAAGAAAAGACAGACTAGCTTCTTCCTCAGAGAGGCCCGACAGAGACCTCAGTCAAGCTCACTCACAGTAAACCCTCTCACTGCCCCTCACACCGGAGAGGAAGTGAGAGCAGGAAGACAGGAATACAGACCATCTCTCAGTCAGGTGCCAGCGAGGCATCTGGCATGGAAACAGTCTGACAGATCGTGAAATAACAGCTCACTTAGGAAATATTTACTGAGGGCCGGCTGTTCACCAGACTCTGCTAGCACAGGAGACAGCAGGTGATGAGCTGGGAGCCAGGGACCTTTACTTCTGTGAGGAAGACACAGTAAGAGGCACACTGAGGAGGGAAACGCAAGTGGGAGAGAGCTTGAATTAAGCTGTCCCTTTGAAAGTGTGACTCAGGTAAGCAGCTGTGCTATGGCAGAGAGATTAGTCTCATCTATACAAGCAAATATACAGTCAACAAAACACATCCACTGGGCCCTGGCTAAGTCCTGGTGATAGAAGGCAAACAGGATGTTTTTCTGTCTTTGAGAAGCTCAGGGTCTACTAAGGAGCCAAGCAAGGGAAGAAACAGTTACAATTTGAACTCCTGAGCATTGTGTCAGACCAGGTGTGTCACAAAGATGGGAGCTAGGAATGCTCAACGCTGTGAGATGCCTAAACTCACTATTCATAAAAAACCTTCACATTCACACCATACTCTCTTCTAAACATCAAACTGGCAATAAATAAGTAAATACTGCTTACCAGTTGTTAGCTAAAGGAAAGAGCACTTTTACCCTCTTTAGACCACAGCCCCAGGAGTTGTCGGTGTCTAAATAAACCTTAACCAACATGTCATTTGAAGCAACAATTTCTGCGAGGCGGCCTCATCTTACCTACTTGCACATATGTGCAAAAGGCACAAAAGGTAGATACATAGCTGATAATTACGAAGCAGGGCAAACCTAAGTGTCCCGTGATAGGGAACTGCTTCAGTGACAGCATCTCTGTACTTTGTTTTATATGTTCTTTTTGAGAAATGATTCTGCAGTGTTGTTCAGGCTGGCCTTAAACTCAGAGATCCCTCTGCTTCAACCAGCCAAATGCTGAGGTTATAGTCCTGCACAAACCCTGGCAAGCATCTCTGTAATAAGGCAACTGTGAATTCATAGAAGAGAATATAAAATAGATCTCTGTACTGATACAAATGTATCAGTTAGAATCTAATTGGTATACAAAGTTTTTAATAGGTATTAATATAAAACCTATCTACTAACTGTATGTGTGTGTCTATAGTTTATGCATTTGGCAGAGTACACATCAACTTGTATAGCTGATAGGAGAAACGAAGCTAATGGAATGTTAAGGGGGTACATTTCCCATATCACTCTAATTCACAGCTTTTTAATAGTTTTGTTACTGTTTTGAACAATGGTTGTACCACACAATGGTTGTACCACACAGTGGTTGCACAAGCTTACCCATAATTCTAGAGGAGGCTGCAATTCACTTATCAAAAGAATAATCACATTAGTTGCTTCGAACATTGTTTCCTTAAAGGGAGAGAATTGTCATTCTTTTCTGCCTATCATCCCAAGATATATAAAGTCACAGCCCTAGTGTTAATATCTGAAAATCAACATAATCCAAAGGTCCTCACTGTGTAATGTTTGCAGCAAGATTCCAGCACCTTAGCATTTAAGTGTTTTCAGATTACATCCTTTTAAACATCTGTGGTTCATTATCATAAATATCACAGTTGTGTGGAACCATATGCTACAGCTTGACATATATATATATATATATATATATATATATATATATAATGTGAAAAGTATGAGCAAGAAATCTCAGAAACCTTAGACTTGTGTGACTATGTGCAAAAAGAATATTTTCAGACATGTGGGCCTTTCTGTAATTGTAGTAATATATTTGAGATCCCGTATAAGAATTCTTCAATTGTGAAAGTTGCCACTTTTGATAGAATGCTAAGATTTACATTTGTCTCCTGGGCCTCCCATGATAATTCAGGTAAGGTGGAAAGCAGAACGAAGGCCTTCATATGTGCTGGCTTTTATTTTGTAGGGCAATGCATGGGATCCATTGTTGCTGAGGGAAGAAATCACAGGAAAATGGGATACCTTTAACAAGTGAGGCAATGCTCTTGGCAGGAATCCTCCTCCATTCCCATGAGGCTAGAGCTAGAGATGGTGCCATATGGCATAAGAGATGCAATAAAAATCTCTTGGCAACTGAAGGATGAATAGACATGACCTAAGGGCTGATCATTTTCTTGTCTACATCAGAAAGCCCATACATGCACAAAAGAATTAATTGTGCTTCATGTATTGCAAGCCAAATCATTGTATTTTAATTTCCTAATAAGGTCTTATCAACTAGACAGAACCCATTTGTAATCACAGCTGATGAGCGTCTCATCCACTGCAATTAGTGTGGAGGTGAATGAATTCATTTCTTACAACCAAAAGAATCTACTACTATTTTTTGAGTGCTAGCTCTATGTCAGAGCTCACGCGGAGCCTAGCCAGAGAAAGAGATGCAGTTGTAGGAAACTAGCCCTCACAGGGCTCCCTCACTTGCCAAAGGGCAGGTCAGAGAACATATATTAGGTATACAAGTTGGTAGTCTAAAGGCCATTGTAGTTCAATTGGCATCCCTACTGACTGCTGTCAAGCCACCAACTTTTTAATACCTTGGGTATATCCACAGGTATCTGAGCCCAGAAACACTGCTGTCTTCTGGAAACATTTTGAGACTTCCCTCTGGAATCCAGGCAGCACATAACCACTCTGTATAGAAGCGTCCATAGGTGGATGGGATGCTCACAATGCTTCTGGATTTTTACACAAACATGGTCATGGACACACTCACTGTAGACTAGCTATGACTTTCATGATAACCAAACTTGAACCTCTCCCTCAGGTGCCTGGACAGGATTCTATAATTGATGCAAAAAGCAATGCTCCAGTTTGACTACTTACGTAGGTGTGACCTTAAGATTTTCTTAATTTCTTTGAGCCTCAGTTTTCCTCATCCATAAAATACTCCCTTCATGAGTCTCCAGGAGAATTAAAAGAAATGATGCTATTAAATTATTTGAACCCTTTCTTGTTCAGCATATAGAGAATGGCTCTATAAGTAAGAGCTATTATAATATATGTCAAACATGAAAAAGCAACCCTATTAAGCTTCAAAGAATGATTTGAACATCTAGATATAATTTGAGCAATCCACAGTGTGTATTCTTATGGACGAACACCCACTGAATGCAGAGCCACGCACTGTGGCTGAACCCACACAGAACAAGTGTGAGCAATGTCTCAATGGAACCCTGTGGTAAGTCATGAACTAAAGTTTGATGTCTTGTGTATTTATGATACCCAACTAATTTGTCCATTTTTGTTAATAAAGTAGCTTGGGAAACAAACCTACCAAAGATGGATTTGTGAAATTTTATGTGAAAAACTCAATTTTATAATAAAACATATAACCCTGAAGGTCAACAATGTAGGATATGTTCAATTTTATAACAAAACATGGAAAATTAGGTAGAGACTTGTGTTCTAAGCAGTTTTTGAGAGCTCCTTTCCTCAGTACAGTGAGATACAGCTGTTGATAATTCCTCTTCTCTTATTCCTCTGGGGATGAGGAACCTGTCATTGGTTGACTTTCTCTTCCTGCTAAAAAAAAATTTATTACATTGAATTATGATCTGTCTGACTGTAATTCCTTCCATATGTTGCTTATCTGGCCTTTTGACATGATGACGAAATGGAACACTGATTCTTCAATATGGTAGCTGTCTACATAGCTTTGGGGTCATCTTCCAGGCTCCAAATATCATGGAGGCAGAGAGTATACTTATTCATCATTAGATTGGCATTTATTTCCTGCTTCCTGTTGTCTTGGGCATTCTTGGGCATTCATGACATTTTAATAGTTTACTAGATAAATATGTTGAGCTTCAGAGTAATCGAATTTCCCAATTTTATGAGTAATCATCTGATACCAGAACCTATCCCACAATATTCCTGTTGAACAGGCATATAGGTTCTACTTGAATGTATCTAATGACAAGAAAATTATTTCACCCAAAAAGAACTAGATCTTCTAAGTGTTAACCAGTATATTTTTATGCTTTTCAGCATTAGGACAAAGACAAAGTCGAACAAATGTTACTTGCATTGCACTGGCCTGTAGCTCCCCAGCTACACAATCTTAGGACCTCAAACCACCCCTCCCCTTGGGTTTTATTCCAGTCATTTCTAGAGGACCACAGAACATTTTTGACAGAAACTCACAGTTCTCCCTTGATCTCTTGAAGGGAAACTCTTGGAGGAAATATCCTCCCTTCGGCTTTTGTGGGAAAAGTCCCTCCCCAGGGGTCCCAGAACCACACACCCCTCAAGATGCCTAAAGACCCCCACTCCTGCTTTCATCTTCCCTGCACCAAGCAAGGCTGCACTCTACACAGATGTGAGTCCAAGCTGAACTCACTACTGCTGTTTGTTACTAGGACCTGGAGTAATAGTGCTTGGGCATACCTGATTGTTTTGTAGCTCAGGCATCTTCCAGGTTTTACCCATAGTTTTCTCTCTCCCTGAACTGGCTCCGTGGGGGTAGGCTAGGAAACCAATGCTTTGTCTTGGTATCCGCCTTCCTCAGGCTCCACACATCTCCAGGTTCTCCTGCAGACCCAGTCCTCCTTGCAGGCCTCTCCTCCCTAGGAACATCTGCTCCTGCAGCAGAGAGGTACTTGGAAAATCACTGACTGCCAGGCATCATCAACACAGTAGGGCTATGAATCCCATTTAGATTCAGCCAGGACCCGCTGCCAAGTGTTCCAACGACCACAGTTCCAAAGCCAAATATCCCTGAGTCTCTTTCCATTAGCTCACCCTAGGAATGCTCTCAGGAGGGAGACAGGAGTGCAGGTGATTACTAGGTACATCCAAACTAAGAGTTTTGTAAGAAATATGCTGTAGTAACTTGAAAACAGCAAGAGGAGATCTCTATAGATCTACTATGTGGTGTTTCTCAAGCCTGCCGAATCCATGATCTCTCTTTCACCAAACAGGTGACTTTCAGCTTGACTCACAGAAACCTTCCCAAGAGTTTGCACCACCATTCTCAGTTGTCTGTGAGGAATTTCAAATTCACTTAGGTACCAAAGTATGTTTCTGCTGTGTCACTCAATAAACAGGGTTGTGTGTGTGCTGTGTCAGGCACTAGGTTGTCTATAAAGTTATTCCAATTTGAGATACAGATTCATAGTGATTATAACCACTGTGAGATAGACAGTGCACAGCATCCTATCAGAAAAAAATGCCATGTTTTCAAGAATCCATAGTGAGAGAAGAATGTAAGACTTGACAGAAAATAATATAAACAGCTCAGTTTTTAATGATAGACAGGAAAGAGTCTTCTGAAAGCAGAGATGGGCTCTGTGTTTTTTCAAGAGGAAATTCTTAAGGGTTTACATAGCAAAACTAGGTTTGTGCTGAGGATCACTTGTCTGAATCACTCATTGTATCTTCTGCTGACATGATAGAATTGAAACTCTGTTGTATCAAAGTTGAAATTGAGGCAAGAGATGGTATTGAGACAGTTTTATGCGCATTATGCACCTATCACAGCAAAATCCACTTGTGGGTTAATCAGCCATGGCCAGGATCACTCCCAGACCTTATAGGGGCCGTGAATGTCAGGCTGACTCTGGGCCAAATGCCCAGGATTCAGTCTGTGGCATGCATGAACCATGAGAGTAGAATGACCTGAGGCTGGGCCATGGGCCTATGGTATCCCCATGAATCTGATCCATCATGGGTGAGACTGAACATGTGTGAATAAAAGCCTAATTGACCAGAGTCCTGGCAAAATGAGAAACTGGAGGGAATTCTTTCTTTTTCTTCATTGGGATAGGTCAGAAGAGCATCTGGAAAAGACCTGTGAGTGAGTTCTTTAGAAAGAAGTTACTGCTTCTGGATGATAGTGGGGTATTCAATGATGTGAAAAGCGACTAAGTGATGCTCTGTACATTGGAGAGTCCGCCTGATGTTACTGAACAAAATGCCACTTTGATTCTCAGAAAGGCATTACAGATGAATCAACATGGAGGCTATTGTGCTGATGGGACCATTGTATTCTGCTTCTAACTAGGCAAAGGTCACTAGATAGCTGCTTCCCTCCAGTATGCAAAAGATCAACATTGCTCTGCACAGGGACAGCGCCTCCTCTCTGGAGCACCAATACAGGTGCTCCTGCAGCTGATGAAGAGTTTAGAGAACTAGCAAGGCAGCTGAAGGAGCATGGATACTTGAAACCAGCAGTGTTTAGAGTATTTACATCATTGAAATTGACAGTTGCTACAAATGAGGACTTTCCTAATACCAGCCTACTACTGAAACAGCCGCTCTTGTGTGTGGCTAGAGAAATCCTGGGAGAGGATATCTGCCTGCCGGAGGAACACAGCTCTCAGGATGACTGGTTCGGACCCTATAGTGCTGGCTGACATATATCCTTACTTAAGTATGTAAGTAGGGTAAGTACCAACCCATGCGGCTCCACAACTTCTATGCAGACTGGGCTGCAGGTCGCAACAACAAATGTATACATTTAGCACCATGTTCCCTTCTAGAATGCAAGTGTGTGTATCACAGATGGACACAAACATAAGAATAATGCAAAATCTACCTATTAGTACACATTCATCTCTATGAGCAGAATTGTTCTATATTTTGCAGATAAACTTAAATCCATCTGCATTTTCATATATCCTGGGGGAATCACGATACAGCTTAATTTGCTCTTTCATGTATTTCTAAATGGTAAGAAATCTATGCCTTTTGGATTTTCATCCCTAAGACTCATATTCAAAAGAAAAAAAATAGAAAGGCATAAAATCAAGGTCAGGCAGATTAAGCCCCTTAATTCACATGCCAAACTTTCCATTTCAATTGTAGTTTTGTCTCCCAGTTGAAGTTTGTCTCTTTGTGACATTTGCATTAAGCCCAGAGGACGTTTGGAGTGGAAACACGCTGAAAGCATAATTGAAACTCTGAGTGGTGCCTGTTGTCTAATTTGCATTTTCCCCCAGGTAGGCAGTTTTCACTTCCTGCTCTCTTCTCCCGGGGTGCTCGAAGATTATCTCAAAGAACGATGCTATGCAATTGATTCCAATAAATCCCCATGTACAGTATATTATATGTGTAATTTTTTTCTTTCCAGAAGCTATTTTAAATGCCACCGTGATAAACTATCTGGGAATGTCATTGATTGGTTCAGAATAGCCTAGATAATTCATTGTATCTCCCCCACCAACCCGGATAGAAGTTTCAAATATTTGTTATCAAGTTTATTTATTAGAAATTTTCCTTTTATTTATTTATTTATTTATTTATTTATTTTTGCGGTACTGGGGATCGAACTCAGGACCCTGCGCTTGCTAGGCAGGCGCTTATTCCACTGAGCTATATCCCCGGCCCGAAATTTTCCTTTTAATGATCAACATGGTGTCATTTTGTGCTAGTTAGGTTATTATCTCTAGAGAAACAAATATTTAAAAATAGTCATAAACTCTTTAATTTCATCCTTAAATATGTCCTTTGAATTCCGCACCTTCAAGATGCTCTGTCTTGATCTTTGTTGAAAAGCTGGAAAATCTCTGACATTTTGGATTTTCCACAAATTTAATAAGAAACAAGGATGCGGGGCTGATTGTATCTGTTGCACCCTTTAATAGGGGATTTCAGGTGAGCATATGATCAATAGGGAAATACAAACTAGGCAAGAGAAGGAAAAATGCATAGCGAATTCTTTTTCTCTTGACTATTTTTCCTATGTTAAGTCTGTCATTTAGATACTACCTAAGTCAGTAGCTGAGGAACAAACTAGGTCTGTGCCTTTTCTGAGGCTTATGTCTTGATCAAACCTTCATTATTTATGTCAGAATTATTATTTTACCCCAGACCCTTGGCCACCAGAGCCCCTGTTCTTTATAGACTGAGTAGCACAGTGGCAGAGTGTATCCACATGAGGAATGCACAGAGTGGAAGTCACCAGGCCAGTAGATCTGAAGAAGCAGTGCATGTCATTAAGCACGTTTTAGTGGATACAAGGACAAATATTTTAGCTTGACTCTAGATTTATTTTAAATGTATATTAGAAAAGCTGTATTTGGCATTTTCAGAATGTATTATAAAGACTCCCGTTTCCATGGAGGAAATTAGTTTCTACCTCAAATTGTGAGAATGATGTCAGGAGGGCCACAATCCTTGAGTCACAGGGCAGTGTCTTTATTTAGGAAAAATCAGACCTAAGCTTTACATGAAATTATCTCTATAAGCAATCCGCTTGGAGAATATTCAACACATCTTTGTTTGAGTCTGCTGTGGGAAGGACCCTGTAACTCGCCTCCTTTAACATCATTTTTTTTGTTGTGTAAGGAAGACGTGGGGCTTCACCAAGAAAAGCGAGAGGATTCATGGGCTAACAGGTGTGGATCAGAATCAGCCTTAGTGGTGCTGCCTGTAGACCATCTCCATGGTAACAGCACACTGCCAGGCCAGAGCCAGGTGGCCCAAAGAGACAGAAGTGAAAGGACCTAGGAACAGGTGGAAAATCAGCTGCACGTGGCAATGAAAGCAGGAGAAGGTAAAGGTGTCTCCCTCAGAACGATGGGGATATCAATGACAATCCTTTTTCTTGGCACACTGAGCTGGGTCCTCAGAGCTCCTTGCAGGTAGCACAGGACCATGAGCCTCTGAGGGACGTGCTATGATAACCACTGCACAATTAAAGACTTTGAGGAGTAAAGAAGATGAGGGCTTTGTCCAACGTCACAGGGCTCTTCCACATGACCCAGGATTAGTAAAGAGCTTAAAAGCTAACACTAAGACTAACCTTCGTAGGGATGCTAGTTCTCCCTGTGTGCCAGGAATGGCCAGCAAAGGTGGAAATCTGGCCTCTTAACAAGCAGTTTGTTTTCTAAGGTTGGTTTTTCCTTTGTCTACAATGGATTCATCTGGCAGTCTTTTGACAGAGAGTGATGCACAGATCCTCATCCAGCCCAGTGGTGGTGGTGGTGGTGGAGATTGCTGTTCTTTAAAGTCTTCCTTGGTGAATTCATAGATATTAGTCTGGAGAAAAAAAAACAGGTCTAAGTCTTCTGTTCCTGAATTGGTCAGTGAGTTGAAAACAAGACAAGACTCCCTGATGCAGTCATCTTCTCTATGTGGTCAGGGGGTTGCTAGGATAGACCAAGACCTACAAGGTGCCTGGTGCTGAATATGGATTTCATCTCTCAGGATCTCATCACCTGGCACCTCTGATGATTCCCAAGGGATTTTTGAGATGCACAGTGGGATTGAGTTCAGGCAACTGCCTTTTTCAGTTTGTTCTATTCCTAGGAAGTGGATGTGAGCAGAACATGAGCCATCAGGACAGACGAGTGAGACTAGGGTAGTGTTCTTGCTCAATCCCTTTCAGAATGTGTGACTTTGAGCACATCAGTCAATCTCTCCGAAGCTCAGTCTCTTGTGTAAAATAGGAAACGATGCTGAGTGATTACAGACTGCACTCTCAGTGGGGCTATGTGTTCTGAGTTCTGTGGATAGGGCAAAACTTGTGCTTAAGAAGAATAAATATATGCATGCAATACACAAATAGACATTAGTATATATGTGATATTAAAATCTCACAAGACCAATGGCAATTAGGAACACATTTTTAAAAAGCTGCCTAGAGGAGGAGGAAATGAAAAAACACAAGGTGAAAAACTCTTCTATAGATTAAAGCTGCTCTGAAACTAATGGGTAGTGTGGGATAATCACCACAGAGCTGGGCTCTCAGGAGCTACTCAGTGGTGGTTTTGGAACTGTTACCTGTCCAACTAATCCTGTCATTGAAAATATACACACTGATTCCAACTACATATTGGAGCTATGTAAACGTTGACTAGGACTATGGAGAAAGATAAGCTGTCACGTCTGACTTCCCCTACGTGTGAGTTAAAGCTAAACCTAAGAGGCTCCGTGCTGTCATGAGGGGATACTCTGTGGGCCCAGTGTCAGGAGAGACTGGGATGGGGTCTTTTATTCTTCACTCACCTCTATTGCCAGGCTGCGCCATGTCACAAGATCACTAAAGGCCTTTCTCTCAGTTCCCAGCCTTGCTGGTAGCCGCTCCTGTCTCAGAGCCTCACCACCACGCAGAATAGTTCTGTCCTGGAGAGGAACTGAGTGGCATCACTACAGATGGCATCACCATGGGGAAAAAGTTCTTTTTCTTGCTGGAGATATAAAGATAAATAAAAGTATAAGACTCAGTTTCTGTGGTTGGCTCTGGGAGAGGATGGACATATAAAGTAGACATACTGACACAGGTGAGAGAAGGACTATATATGCCTTTGTGTCATTACTTGAAGAATAGCCCAGGGTTACTAGGGTGAGGCAGTTGAGAATGACCTTCTGTCTGTCCACTGTCAGCACCATGAGTGCCTGGAGTGCTAGACACAGGGGGAGTGGCATTGTGAGGTGCATGGAGAGCAGGGCATGGACAGCCTAGACATGGAGGAGTGCCTTTAGTGCTATGGACTATTGTGCAATGCAGAGCCATAATCTCTTGAGAGTCAGGTGGTGGCACCATCCTCTGGTTGCAGTGGTAAAGTCCAAGGCTTGTTTGAAGTAGTAAAGCTTCAAGTGGCCTCCAGGCCTCATGTCACCTGTCTTTTTGCTTCACATTTCTCCGCTGCCCTCTATGCCAGCCCTGCTGGCCTCTTCCACCCCTTTGGTGTCATAGGACCATTAGGTAAGTTGCAGTTCGGTCTGCCTGAAACAGGTTCTCTATTACTTATAATAATATTTGATTGATTTGTTTCATTATTAGGGTTTAAGCTAGGAATTGGGTCTGTCTTTGTTCAACATAATAACCTTAACATCTAGATTGACGTGGGCTCTCACTAAAGAGCTGAGGAATGAAGGAAGGAAGGGAGGGAGGGAGGGAGGGAGGGAGGGAGGGAGAGAGGAAGGAGGAACTTAGCTGAAGGAGATCATGAATTTATGGAAACCAGAGCTCCCTAATTTCAAACTTCCGTGTGCTTTCCCTTGCCCCTCCCTCCCCAGCAGAAGCTCTGTACTTTGATGCTCTCTGAAGGTCCTGACGGGGCCCCTCATGCTGGCAACAGAACAAGACGTCCACAGCTGGCTTTTCATTTGAGTAATTTTCTTCCAGTGGGTGCATGCTAATTGATGCTGATAATGAAAGCAACTCCTTCATGGTTCACTTCTAAGAGCTGAACCCAGGCGTGCACAATGCATCCTGACTACCACCATGGTGCGAGAAAGCGAACAAGTTTAAGAACTGCAGATGTCAGAGTCCACCTGTGTATCTAACACAAAGTGATCAGAAGCGGCGCTGCTGAGCGCGCGCGGGGAGCAGGCCTGACTGGGGGGTCTGGGGCATAGCACTCAGCACTGATAGGACTCTGAGAGGTATGTGCTTCCCTGGGGGTGGTCGTTACTGAGAACATGTTGTGACGAAAGGCAGGTGGACAGGGATTTAAATCTTGGCTTATCATTGACAAATCATGCATGTAGGGTCAGTGGCTTTGCCACCCCTAAGTCTCAATTACCTTATTTAGAAACTGTAAGGGGAGGGCCTGGTGGCAGCACTCTATCCTGTGTCATCGTGAAGACTGAAGATGTGTGGAAAAGGCTGAGCCCTGAGCCTTGCGAGTGAAAAGTGTTCCACCCACATTAGCTGACACGATAAACACCTAACATGGCTGTTAGCACAGGCATCATCTCCCCAGAACACAAAGGTCACCTCAGTTCATCAAGAGACAGAATCTTTGCTGATGTGGTCACTGAAAGGTATTAAGAAGAAAGTTCCTCATAGCAATAATTTAAGAGACTCCAGTTGGAAATAGCCCAGGTGCCCACTGATAGTACAATAGCCACAGAGGGGAATATTATACAGTAATTCAGATAAATATAGTGGTTCAGATACCGCATGGCGATCAGCAATTACTACAGAGTGACTGCAGTACACCACTTTGACTTCAACCTGTGGATGAGTCTCACAAAATAGAGTGTTGATTAAAAGAAGCCAAACATAGAGAGCATAGGCTCTACTGTTCTGCTTATATGCGATGCTAGTGCAGTGAGACTAATCTTACCAAATTAGCACTCGGGTATTGTTGCCTCTGGAAAGGAGGGAGGGATTTTCCTTAGGTGGGAGATGACTGATCATATTCTGTACCGTGGTCTGGGTGGTGGTACACAGTTCTGCCCACATTGTGTTTATTGAGTTGTACTCTAATGCCTGCAGTTTTCTGTATCTGTGTTACGCTTCAAGTAAAGATGGACTAAACAAACAAGCCTATTCACCAGAAAGCTAAAAGCAAGTACCCTAGTGCTCCTGCCCCTTACCCGGTTCTTCTCTCCTTGGTTTTAGGTACTTGTTGTCTGAATATATTAAATGAAAAATTCCAGAGAGCAAGAATGAGAAGAGGGAAAGTGAGAGACTCAAATAACTAATTTCAGTACATTGTTGCAATTGCTTTATTTTATTATTATAAAATTGTTGGTAATTGTTAGTCTCTTGCTGTGTCTAGTTTATAAATTAAAACTTATCATTTTATGTATGTATACATAATTTATAAACTATCATAGTACATATGTACATGTGTATACTTTATAAATTACACTTTCTCTAGTATGCATGTATAGTGTACATAGGATTCAGTACTATCCATGGTGTCAGGGCTCCACCGGGGTCTCTGAACATGTCCTGCATGGAGAGGGTACTTAGCAAGTAATACAAGTCTATGCTTTCCTGCCAGAGGCCCTGAAGTCTGTCCCAGAAAGTAGACAGGCAAACCAGGCACAGACAGCAGGCGGTGAGTTGTAATTGCAGCCCGGTGTACCGGGTGTGGAGGGGAATGTGATCAGAGGTCACACCCACTGTTGGTGGCAATGCTCCAGGGCTCTATGTGGTTCATCCAGGGGCTTGAGTCTCCTGTTCCTTGCTATACCTGACAAAGCCGTTCAACTCTCAGGGCGTGGCTCCCACCCACCCCTCCACTCCCCACTGTACTGCCAGCACTGCCCCGTCTTGGCCAGGAATCATGGGTACACACCAAACTAACTGCTTTTTTTCATTCTTTTCTCCAGACTCATGGCTCAGATTGACTAGATTATAACCTGTGGATGGAGTCTTTTTGGTTTTTAAAAGTTCCCATGAGATTCTCATGTACCCCAATCCTTGGGAAGTGGTGTTCTCTCCTAGAACCAGAGCCTGATCCTGACTCTGTCCACAGTAAAGTAGTCCACAGCTCCTAGGAAGCAACCTAATTTTCCAGCTTTACCATTCTCTCTAAAAGACATGTGCAGCTTCATTTCGAGCTTGTCCTTCTAATCCCTGACATCCCTGCCCCACTTCCAGTTTGCCTCTGATTGACCTGCACCTGCTTAGTTCTCTTCACTTAGTTATTCTGCCCCTGAACCCTGTGCCTTGGATTAACTCCGATGTCTCCCACACCCTTACAGTCTTCTACTCTTATGTCTACCTCCTCCGTGCAGCTCAAATGCTGCCTGTGTGAAACTTTCCTCAGTGCTTCTGAGTACTCTGTGATTCTACCCAGTGACTTGTGCATGTCAGAATTAGATCATTTTCCTCAAATGTCACTGTGCATTGCTGGCCATTTGTTCCTGAGGGCAGGACCTGTTCCAGGTCCTCTTGGCCTCCATAGTACTTAGCACCCACCTGGAAGCTGGGAGGTGATCGAGGACATGTCTTGATGGCATGAAGCCCGTGGGCACAATCAATGTCACTTGGTACACATGGCTGCTATAGGAGAAAGACAGTGCTGGATGGGGAGTGCAGGGCGGCCCACGTTGAACAGGACAGAGATGTTTCCAGGACTAAGTCGTCCAGCCTACTCACACTCTCTCTGTTGGTTTTCTTTTCCCAGTGACCTTCAGTGACTGTCAGGGAAATGACAAGCTGCGCTATGAAGTCTCAAGCCCTTACTTCAAGGTGAACAGTGACGGTGGCTTAGTCTCCCTGAGAAATGTAACTGCAGTGGGCAAAACTCTGTTCGTCCACGCACGGACTCCCCACGCGGAAGACATGGCGGAGCTTGTGATCGTTGGGGGCAAGGACATCCAGGGCTCCTTGCAGGTAACTCAGCTCTTCAGGATAAGTTTGGCCCAAGAGAAATGTTAGATTGTGTCTGTCTTCTGTGGAAAATGGGTTTTTGCTGTGTTGTTAGCCAGTATCACTTTTGTTTTTCTTGTTGCTGCAAATGACAGAGATTTAACTAAAAAAGCAAAAAACAGTGGGTGGGGATTGATTTGTTCATGTAATGGATACTTTGCAGGGATAGTGCTGCCTTCGGCATGGATGTGCTGGTACCCAGATGTTGACATCAGCTTGATTGGCATCCATCCCATGCTTCCGTATCCTCTCTGCTGGCTCCACTGTGAGGGAATCCCACCCTGTCCCCCCACGCCTCCCAGCTCCGCTCATTCCGCCAGGCTGCAGTCACCCAAGAGAGACCCCCTTGCTGGGGATGCCAATGGACACTTGAAATCAAACGCTGGCTCTTGGTAGATCACATCCCCATCACCAAACCGAGCGCTGTGTCCATTGGGTGGGGACACTCTGTTGGCCACTTCTGCATCCTGCCTCTTCTCCTGAAGCCAGGGCACTGTCAGCCCCTTCGCCTACACACATGGACTGGGGAAGAAAGAAATGCGGTCATTCAAACTAAATGAAGGTGTTTTGGCCAGAGGAAGGCACTTGGTGTCAGGCAGGCGAGAGCACAAGGCCCACTGGGGTGGTATAGCAAGGTGGCTACTGCATATGGCAGGACCCCTGCAACCCAGGCAATACCCATTCCCGTCCGTGCTGGCCCCACCACACATGCATGTGTCTCTGATGGCCATAACATCCCATTGAGTTTCCCAAGTGTGTCCTTCAGATTTTTTGCTACAACTGACTCACGTACTCCTCCTTTACCAGGGCTCAGAGACTCTGACTTCTTGATTAAAGGAGGTTTTGAAAATACACCCGCAAGACATCAGCAAAATAACTACAGTAGCAGTGGCCCCAGAGTGATGTGCCTAGCCTTTGTCCTACCTGCTCCCCTGTCCAGGGGCTGCACACATGACTGTTTCTAGATGGACCAGATCATCATGACTGGGGTCTCACGTTTTGTGTGGAAAAGACAATGTCATAGCATTGTACTCAAAAGGGAACAGGAGGGATTCTGGGCTCTTCTCAGGGAAGCTTCACCTTGAGAGCCTGGGAGAGGGAGGTTCATTGCCAAGGGTTTACGAGTGCTGCTTTCTTGAGACTCCTGCAGTGCTTCCCAGAGACACTGTTCCTCTGAGCTCTGGCTGTTCCCATTTGCTGCTGTCTGAATGCATTGTGGACAAAGGTTGGCTGTGACCGTATGCTTCCTACAGAGCTCACAGAGGCTGCTATGCCACCCAGTATGCCAGAGTCCAGCAGGACAGGAGGGACTTTGTGTCCTCATCAGGTGATTTTCTCAGGTTTGAAGCAGGCCTTGTGAGTGCACCCAGATGTTCATGTGATCGTTTTTTTTTTTTTAAGAAAGGGTAGGAGGGAGGGACAGGAGAGGAAAACAAAATAGATGGCAAAAGAGTCCCCGAGGGCACTCGGACCTTGTCGGTATTTAGCTGACATTTTGTAAAGGCCCTACTGTGTGGCCAGACAGGCCAGCAGCTGCAGAGGGAAGCTACTGAGTGCAGCAGTCAGCTCAGCACCCGGCCAGGAGGGCCAGCGATGTGTGTGTCCGTGGTTACGCAGCAGACCAGCAGACAGGGAGAAATCAGTGGCACCTTCAGAAAGGGGAGAGGTCATGTCCCGCTCTCATGCACCACAAACCCTGTCTGGTGTCATCTCCTAGCAATGGGCAGGTACTACTGTTACCATTTCACCGATGGGGGAACTGAGGCACAAAGAGATGCGTGACTTGCCCTAGATCGCACAATGATAAGAAGCAAAACCGTGAACCCTGCAGACTGGCTCCTGAGTCCAGGCCTCTGGCCCCTCTCTGGTGCTGCCCCTTCCTTCCCTGAGGACTGGACTGTGCTGACCCTCGAAGGATGGTCCTTGGGGTATGAGGGCTGCCCCAGAGGGCAGTGTCTAATGATCTGCAGGACGTCTCTCTCTGTAGCTGTGACTTTGGGCAGACTACTTTACCTCCTGAGCGTCTGTTTAGTTTGGATTTCGTCCTCCATAGAGGAGGGGTGATAATAACCTCCACGGGTCTTCATGAGGATAAAGTGAGACAGTACAGGGCACAGTCGTAGCGCTTAGCCGAGGCTGCGTGATGACGGGCGCCGGTGCTCAGAGGCCCGGCCCCAGGAGCCCGGTCTGCTCTGCTTCAGTCGCTCTTTGCATCCTCATGACCACTGGCTCTGTTATCACCTGATTTCATGGGCGAGGAGACTGCGAGGCAAGAGGCTGCTCCTTGCCTTGGTCACACGGCAGGTGGGTGACAGAGGCGGGCCTCAGACCCCAGCCCTGGGGCTCCCGAGCTCCTCCTCTGACCAGGATGCTCCATGGCCTCACCACTTGGGACAGAGCAAAGGCACGCGGAGGTCACCTCCCACAGGTCCAACAACTACAGTAGCGAGCAGCATCTGCGACCCAGCTGTCAGATTACCAGAACCAGCTCTGCGCCCTCCCTGCGCACGGTCTCGCCACGCTGATGCTGACAGGACGTTCCCTGTAAATTCTGGCCGCTGCTTTGTGCCACTCTTCCTTGCATCTGGAGTCCTACTTCTGCCCAGGGTGCTGGGGTTGGCGATGCTGTCTGCAGCATGGTGAAGTTTAGCTTCTCGCTCACAGCCACGAGCTCTGCAGCTTTTAGGGACAGCCCGGCTCCGCGCAGTGTTGCCCCCCCCCGCCCCCACACAAGCCACAGCGCCATATCTGAGGCCATTCTGGGGGCCAGGGAGGCTGAAAGGGAATTCTGAATTCAAAGCCAGGAGCAAGTGGGCAGCTGGGAGCAGCCTGGGGAAGGGCAGGATAAAGATAGTCTGTGGGGAATTCCTCCAGGGTCTGATGAAGAGGAGGTGACAGCTAATGGCTCCAATAATGCCTACCACTGTTGTTTGAGATGCTATTTCTTGAATATTGCCAGGTGTGTGCATCTCGTGTGTGCATATTTAATGTGCATTATTTCCCATCTTCACAGCCTCTGCGTGGAGCTGCTTACGTGATCACACCTTACACACAGAGAACATGGTCGTGGGTAGGGCAACTCAAGACTGACAGAAATAAGACTGAAACTGGGTTTTTCCATCCAAACACCCATTCCCCTTCCTAACTCTCTGCTTTCCAGGAGGTTGTGCCCTGGGTGGCTGTTGCCTTCACTGTGGGTCAGAAGATAACATCCTGAATTAGAGCCACACCATAGCAATAAACAAAAACAAGAAATATAAGCTATCACTTGAAGGAAGACAGATCTGAGAAAAAGTATCTAGATGATTCTAAGTTGTCTATCCTGGTGACGAAGATGAAAGGAAACGGGGAAAGGAGTGGGCGGACAAGAGATGCCATTAACCTTGAGTGTGTTGAGCTGGAGCCTCCTGGGGCCATCTTGATAGACAGACCCTGGGGTTGGTGGCCAGTGTGAGGCTGCCCTTAAGGTGAATAGATTTGGAGGAAGACCATCTCTGAGCTTTGGTTCTGGAGATGAGGAGGTTCGTGTTTCTGACCCACCACTTACTGACTGTGTGACCTTGGATGAGTCATGCAGTGCCCTGGACCCTAAGGTCCTCATCTGTGAAATAGGAGTGAGTTTAGAGTCCACACCACAGCCTCAGTCCATTGGTACAGAATCAGACATCACATGACAGGTGCATCATCAGGTTATTTTGGAGACTGTTGAGGAAGGATAAAGAACCAGGAGCCCAGCACATTTGTTGAGACTGTGAGACAAGCCAGAGATGGGGAAAGGGAGCGTCAAACAATGGAAAGAGAAAGTATCTCAGGCAGGGAGGTTGGATACCCGGCATAACGCAAACAGAACAGATTCCACAGTTTCTTGTCCCATGTCACCGCATGCTGAAAGAAAGGTTCTCTAGGATACTGCAATCACAGCGCAGGCCCAGCTGTCCTTTAGTGAAAGCATGTCCTTCCCTTCCTTGCACCTACTACTTAAGACCCCATTTCACCTGGAAAGCCCATAGCCCAAACAGAAAGTCCAATTGCTAATGGTTTAATAGACTTTAAGTTATTTCTGCATTTTTAATGGGCTCAGAATCTAGTGCCTGCCTGGGCTAGGTAAGACCACCTTAGACCTGAGAGATAGAGGTGATGTTTAAACCTTGTCTTTTGATAGAATCTGAGTTATTGTTATTGAGGGCAGTGAGGTTAACCTTCCATTCACCAAGGAGTTTTCTGGCCCACAGAAGGTGACGATGTACCTGGCTCACAAAAATAAGCCTGGGCATAACTGTGCCTTCTTCCTACAGAATTCATAGTTGTCCACAGTCTGACAGGGACAAGGGGGAGGCCAGCATTTGGGCGCGCGCGCGTGCGTGCGCGCGCGCGCCCGTGTATGTGTGTGTCTGGACTCTCACCTCCACTGTGGCCCCTACTGCCAGCCAACTTGCCGACTCCATGCATATTTCAGGACTGGCTGAGAGCTCTGTCTTCAGAAATATCCCCGTGTCTCTGCCTGGTCGGTGAGGTCCTTTTCCTCCATGTTCTTCCTAGAGCTTGGCCTGGCCTATCAGGGCATTAAGTTGTGACTATTTGCTCTTCAGTGCTCACACCCTTCTCCAGTCTGAGTCCCGGAGCTCAGAGACCTGGTACTTGTGCAGGAGGCTGAGAGGCCACTCTGGTGCCAGACACCTTAGCACAGGTGTAAGTGGTGCCCTTGCCCTGTGCTCCAGCTTCTTTAGCTGTACTTGGGTGCCTAATAGTGTCAGCCTCCTATGATACTGTGGGCATTAAACGAGCAAAAACATGGAAAGCACTCGGAACAGTGACTAACACATTTAAAGGCCACAGGAAAGGCAACTATTCCCCGTGACTGGATTCTCAAAGGTAGATGTATAAAACAGGTATGGTAAAAGAAGAAGGCAAACTGAGAGGATACAGTCCTTCACTTACGCCCAGCGAGACCACATTTCCTCATGTGGACAACCGAGGGCGTCCCGGATTACAGATGACTTGACACCTTGAGCAGCCTGCTTTGTGCGAAGCACCGGCTTATACCGGCTTACTCTCGGGGCATGCATTCTTCTGTGGGCCCACTTAAACACCAAAGGACTTGGCAGGGTTTGAAAGTTAATTCAGAACAACTTTCATTACTGGAAGCCAATGCAAGGTAAAACCGGATCCAATAAAGGGAAATCGGGTTGCTCAGATTTAATGAAAAGTGTAATAATAACATTTCCTCCTTTTGTCACTTTTAGAAATCCTTAAAAATGAGACAAAGACAATTATGAAAGAAGCTGAAAAGATTAAATTTAAGGTTGTTTATCCTGGGTGTCCTCAGCACTGTAGATATGTAATTTAGAAGACATAATTTTGGCGCTTAATCCAGTTTGAAGAGTCAAGGGGAAATAAATCCAAAAAAATCATAACATTAAATAAAAAAGAACAGTCAAAAAAAGGAATTCCTTGAGAGAAACATTTGCTCATGTTTCTGATTTTTAAAATATAAAATATGTCTTCAACTGCCAAGAAGCCAAAGCAATAAAAATATATAACTTTCCCCTCGGGGAATTACAATGTTTATCTGTACTTCCCAAGACCTCAGGGCTCCATTGCGTCAGTATTTTGAGGGATTCCTAAGTACAGCCCCCAAAGCAAAGACTGGGGCCTCTGTTACTGCACCTGTGCATTGTGGGCAATTCAGGCAAATTGCTGTGGACAATATTAAGGTAACCCAGAATCACCCCAAATTTGCATCAAGTCACACATTTGCTGCCTACCAGCCACATGCTAATGAAATTTTTAACTCCTTGAATTTGCTTTGATGCCACAATGGGTTACAGCCATTGTCCCAAGCACCATGCTGACCACAGTGCCAGATTAATAGAAAATCCTCCATCCCCGAGACAGTGGTTATCCTTTGTGGATGTAACCAGTGTGCCGCTGTCGCTCCTATACATGTTTCCCTGTCGTTTGCTTCATCACGTGCTGGACAAAAATACTTGTGTATGTTTTGTCACTAATTGAGATAAACATCAGGTTTTTCTTTTTGCCCAGCCCCAAGCCAATCACTTTCATCATCGTCATTTTGGCCATTGTATCAACTAGCCACCAAGACAACTGCCACTCTCACATGGGTGACTTGACTTTGTGTCTTCGAAGCATCCCAGCTGCTTTACAAACGAGAGCAGCCAGCTGTAGAAAAATGAATTACCCAGTCTCAAACCCTTATCACACTGACTCAGAGTGACATGGAGTCTGTAGAGCTGGTCAATTATATCGCTCTTTCTATGTGAAATACCTTTTACAAACATCCCTATGGAAGACCAATATGTGCACTTGGGGCCATAATGAAATGATAAGTTAAGGACATAGAAACTTAACATGCACCGCTTTAACAAGTGTGATAACTTCAAAAACCTGTGAATTACCAACCTCCATAGCAAGAGCTTCCCCAGTTACTACTGAGGAAAATTAGTACCCATTTAACTGTCACCCAAATTGGGAAAAATATATAGCTTGAAATTATCCTATAGATCCAAGAATTCGGCTTTTAATAGGGTGTTAGGCTGTTACATTTTGACACATGGTTAAATTGTTCTGTTTATGGCTCTTAGTTCCATGATACTATTCAAATAGAGATAAAAAGACATCCTTCGATTCATTAATTTAAGTAGATAACAGATTGCTTTGCAGATCAGAAAGTACAAAAACAATATTCTGAAGATTAATTTTAATTGAAATGCTTGGGGGAAATAACTGATCCCATAGAAAGTGTAGATAGCTGAAACTGGGCTCTTTTTGACTTGGGAAAACTCGGAATTTCATTTTGCTCAGTAGCATAGTCCAATAAATATACCCTGGGCCTCATTTGTCATTTTAAGTTTTCTTATATAGTCACATTGAAAGGAAAGAGGTGAAATAAATTTTAATAATATATTTTAATTCCATCTGTGTGTGTGTGTGTGTGTGTGTGTGTGTGTGTGTACATGTCTCAATACACTGTCATTTCAAAAAAGTAATCAATGTGAACATTGTTAAGGATTTTTTATATTCTTTTTATACTAAGTCTCTGAAATCTGCTGTGTGTTTTATGCTTACATAACATCCAGTTTAGACTAGGCAGTTGTTAAATGCTGCACAGCCACCCTGGAAGATGCCTACCCATTGGATGGGGTTGCTCTGGAATTCTATGGGAACATGCACATGTTTTGAAACAGAGTGGAAAGGACCGTTATCAAGTGCCCACCACCTGTTAGGTCATGGCCTTAGATGTGCTCATGCCGACAGCTATTTCTCAGATAAATGTAGCTACTCCATGCTATTCCTGTTTTCTGTATGGGGAAGGAGCTTGGGCTCAGTGAGCCTGAATAACTTACCCAACGCCTTTGGTAACTGGCAGGACTGGTATTTGGGCAGAGCCTTCAGGTTAGATGTAGTTGCCTGTGTTTCGGTAATACTGACATTTGAGGCTTCATCAGTGCTCTTCTATAACCCAGGGAAAACTAGGAAAGGACATAAGAAAATTAAAAAGCAGTTAGGAATAAGAATGAATCCAGAGTTGAGCAAAACTCCTAAAGGCATTTTAGGTAGGTGGAGAAGCATTCCGTTGTCATGACGCTGTACAAACTCTTTCCCATGAATGGGACCTTTGAGAAAAGAACCTCAAAAGCTTCTTCGTGTAAATCTTCCCAGGGTCAGGTTCTTATTCATCTTCATGCCAAGACTACAAGAATACCTTACATTTATAATTTTACTTATAATTTCTCATATCATTTTCAAATGCATTACCTGATTTGATCCTCTCAGCAATGCATGGCAGCAGAGGCTGCTGTTCTCGTTTTGTGCTCAGGAAATTGAGACCCATAGACACTGGCCTTAGGTCACAGAACCGTCACATGGCAGTACAGTACACAGTCCCACAGTCAGCTCCCCACAGCCAGGGGGCTTGACCAGTTCATGGAAGACAGTATCGATGGAAGTTCATCTCTACCTACCTATCATAGAATGCAATGATGTGATTGATGGCATGCAAATTTTTTAGGCCCTAAGTTATACCTCTAGCCTCCTGTCTTTTACAATTATCATAAGTCAAATACTAGAGAATTCTAAATGTAAATATAGGAATGATAACCTCTTTTTTAGGTCCTCTCCTGTATGAACCCCAAGAACTCCCGTGGAGATACTTGGTCACTGTGAGCGCTGCAGTCAACATGACTGTTCTTCTCAGAGATGAAGTGAAAAGAAATTTCAGAGTGGTTAGAAATAAAAAAGTTTCCAGAGAAGACTTTAGGTAGACAGGAAAGTCCTGTGTTGTCATGACACTTTTAACCAAACTTTCCTCGTGCATGGAAATTTTGGAAAAAATTCTCACAGAAAAGCACGTGGTTGGCATGCATGGGTGTGTCCTCTGCCTGTGGAGTGTGGCCCTCAGTTCTGAGGCGAAAGCTGTGATGATGAGAGGACACAGTCTTGACATAGCCCAGGGTCGTCTCTATTGGCTTGTAAGCCTTGATATTCAAAAACTAAGTAGCAAAGGGAAGAGATGGGTGGGATGTGTGTGTCTGTCCTCAGCCCCATACATGGGGAAATCACATTACATAGTTTTGTCCAAACTTACAAGGCAGAACCCTGAGCAATAGTAGAAAAGTTAGCAAAGAAAACCATTATGGCTTAGCCTGCCCTCTCCTCCGATATCTCTGGACCACTGATCTAGACATTATTTGTGGTAGGTGACAGAGCGACGCCTCTTCCCAAAGGCTGCATTGAGGATGCTGTTGATCCTCAACTCAAGGTCTTGCTTGATGTCAGGGACCCGTGTCCAGTCTCAGGATGTCACATAGATCAACAGGAAGGACAGGAAGCCTATCTCAGGGTCTAATTTTATTGCAGTGGGTCTTTTTTTCTTGCTCCTGTTAAGGAAATAGAGACTTCTTCCTCCTCTGTGCATAACCTGCAGGAGTTCCACATTAAGGAAAATAGTCATGAGTGACCATATTCCACTAAGGCCCATGCCAGGGGCTGACACTGCTATTTGATGAATCATTTCTGTCTTTTTAATAAGGCCAGAAGTAACAACAGCCACATAGCAAATACCGTGTGTGTGTGCATGGTTATCAAAACATAAGACAGTTTCTTTTTTAGAGCAGAAAACAAATTTTGGTAACATTTGCTGTTTCTTAAAATTTTTCAGGTACTGTAAATTCAGCACCTTCAAACTGAGTTACACCACTATCCTATCCCTTTTCTCTTTCTTTCTTTCTTTCTTTCTTTCTTTCTTTCTTTCTTTCTTTCTTTCTTTCTTTCTTTCTTTCTTTTTCTCTCTCTCTCTCTCTCTCTCTCTCTCTCCCCCCTCCCTCCCTCCCTCTCCCTCTCTCTCCGTCTCTCTGTCTCTCTCTCTGTCTCTCTGTCTCTCTCTCTCTCTCTCTCTTTCTGTCCTTCCTTCCTTCCTTCAGTAGGGTCTCACTATATAGTGCAGGCTGCCCTTGAACACATGGCAATCCTCCTGCCTCAACATCCAGAGTGCTGGGATTACAAGTATGCACCACTATGCCTGGCTTCTTGCTTTTCTTTTGAGGTAGAGCCTTGCTAAGTCACTCAATTGCACAGCCTTGCCCCAATCCTGTGATCCTACTGCCTCAACCTCTCAAAGTACTGAAATATTTGCTCTTTTTTTCTCTGTTATGCAAAGAAAGATAAATTCTTTAAAAATAACTTTAACAAATGCTCCATATTCATTTTCAGAACTTTACACATCAGTAGACCTAAAAATAGGGAAATTACAGACATACAAATCTCTTGACCATTCCTAGGAATGTCCAGAAGAGCGGGGAGGTAGGAGGAGCTTACATGTCAGGAGCTCTTCTAGAGCATGATGCATCTACAGATGCTCTGGGTCTGCTTATCTCCAAAAGGGCTGGGAAGTCTCGAGACTGTTTTCCAAGCAGAAGTTACAAAACACACTCTTTGTCTTGGGGCAGTCTTCAGTGAGTTGAGTTCACTGCTCAGACCCTGCTGGCCCTGGCCATTGCTTTTCAGTCTTGCATAGTGCAGAGAGGATTGTAGCCCCTTCCCTGCTGCTGTACCCTCAACCAGTCAGAGAAGGTGAGACCTGTGTCCCACGAGGGAGCTCTTCTTTTCCCTGTTGGCTGCACAGTTTCCCCGAGCACCAACTGTTTATGGAAATCGGGTGGTTCCTCCAACTTTCCATCCTTTTGCAAAAAAGTGCAAAAAAAACCCCTTTTGACAAAAAGGGTACATTATCGACCAAACCCTTCATCGTGTTAGGCAGATTGTAGTTCTGGCAGCAGCAACTTTTTACAACTCCTTTCTTTGGAAGATATAAAGCTATAAACAGGGGTGGTTCTCCAAGAGACACCAGGAATGACTGAGTAAGTATAGCCAGGCTTTTCTCAAGGCCCACACGTTTGCCTGTGCATACTGTGACTTTATTCACTTTGTATATATGCATATGTAGTGTATGCATAATGTATGTTGTATATATGTAAACATATATACAATTAACCCTCTGCAGTGAAAAGGACGACAGCTAATCAAGATGCAGGACGTTCTTTGCTGCACTGCCCGTCTTCCTGAACGCTGTTTAGCTCAGATCATTGACTGTGGCTCTGTTTTCACTCCGAGACCCGGACTCAGCTTCCCCTTGTCAGTGAAGCGGAGCCCTTGAGAGTGTGGCCTTCAGGCTTGTCTGCCTTGTCTTCTGCGATTTCCTCTTTTGTTGGGGGCTTTGGATAGCATTTTCTCTGGAGGGAAAGAAAGTAAGAAAGAAGACTCAGAAATTGAATCAAAGAAAAAGAAACACAGACAAAATTCTCTCAATATTTTCCTAAATTCTACATAAAGTGTTACGGTTTTGTGTTGTATTATTAGAAAAAGTAAAATTACGGTTTGACTGCCTTGTTCATTGCTGTGAATCTAGCACTTACAGTATCTGGCACTGAGTAAGTAATTTATTTAATGACCCAACAAATGCATGGTGTTAACGGTGGGGACCATGGCCAACCTTCATTTAGCTTCAGCTCTGTGGCAGGGACCACTGTGTGGTCTCATATTAAGACATCCGACCCGTACAACATCTCTGTCCCCACAGAGTAGATACCCTTGTCTTTGTTTTATACAGGAATAAACAGAAGATATGCGACCTGCCCAAGGTCATACAGCTAGAATATTTTAGAGACATGATTTGTAGTCAGACTCTTTTAAAAAGCTAAGAGTGTTATATTTTATCCTTTTTTGTCAAAATGGAGGAATACGAGCTGAATAGTACTATCACAACAGAGTAGACTCATACTGGCAGAATACCCACCTCCAAAAGGTTTACAAAGTAATCCTCATCAACCTGGAGAATGGTTTCCACATGCAATCCCTGGAACAAACTGGTCTCTCTCCTCCAAGGGAGGGTGAAGGTGTGAAGACCGGTGCATGTGTAGTTTCCATGGCTCTGGGGACCTTGTATGATACAACTGAGTCTCAAAAGGAAACAAGTGCTATAAGAACAGACTGGTGTTAACAACGTAGTACTGACTGGGGGTAAAATGAAGCCCATAAATAGCAGAGTTCCTGGTAAACAGGAGGAAGGAGATACAAAAGACAGGGATAAATAATTAATACTTACAGAGCCCCCCCCCCAGCTCCTTCTCCACAGGTGCCGGCCCTCTTGCTACTGTATTATTTTTCCTTAACGTATTGCTCACCAACTTGAGCCACACACACTAAGACTTTTCCATCTGCCTTAAGCAGTAAGCCCCACCCCAGTTCCCAGTGCCCATGGTCTTTCGTCTTCTCTGCAGAGCAAAGGGCATGCCCACGCCATCCACCCTGAGCCTTCTCAGTCCCCTCACCCATCGCCTCCCATTCTTCTCCTTCCTGCCCTCTGGAGGAAGACAGCTCTCCCTCCTCTTCTGGACATCTTCCCTTGTTTGTTTCCTGGAGCCCACTCCTTCCTGCCTCTCTTCACTGAGTACATCCTCAGTTGTCCCTCCCCTCCCAACCCTCTGCTTTACTTTCTAACATGCTCAGGCCTCCCCACACTAAATTCCTGCAGTGCCCTCTGCCCTTCATCTCCCTGTCCTTCCTGGTGCAGGTCTTCCAGGAAGCAGCCCTCACTCCACCCCACGGCATTGCTCTCTCCCGCCTTGGTTCTCCAGAGTGGGCTGCTGCCCTCACCACTCTGCTGAAATCGCTCTGTTAAAAGGCCTGAGAACCAAACAGCCGATTTCCTTACAGTTTTCCTTACTGCCGTGCCCACTTGAATTCTCTGAAGGATTGCCCAATTTATTTTTAACCTTTAATTTTTATTTGATGGAGGTAGAATTCCCATAACACAAGCTGAGTATTCTAAATGGGTATTTCAGGGGCACTTCATGCATGATGTCATGCTACCACCACCTTCACCTAGCCCCAAATACTTCCATCACCCCGAAGGACTCCCCATACCTATTCAGGGTCTGTTCCCCCCTCCCTTTCTCCAAGCCTCTGGCTGCTATTAATCTGCATTTCATCTCTAGGACTCACTGTATAGTTCGTACACATTGACTCACACAAGTCATGGTCTTTGGTGACTGACTTCTGCTTTGCACAGTGTTCTGAGGCTCCTCCACAGTGGAACATGGACCAGAGCTTTCCTCTTTCACCCTGAGTAACGTCACGTCACATCTGCAGATGACAGTTTGTTTACCTGTCTGTCTGTTGATGACCGTCTGGGCTGTCCTGACCTTTCCTCTGCTGTGAGCAGTGCTGCTGTGTGCTTGTGTGTGCATGTGTCTGCTGGAATACTCATTCTTCCCCTTGGGGGTTTATACCTAGGAGTGCGATTTCTGGCTCATATGGTGATTCTATGTTTAACTTTGGAGAAACCACTAAACTGATATTCCCTAGCAGTGGGACCATTTTACATTCCCACCAGAGCCCTCGGCAATTTCGTTCTGTAACCTGCTCTCCCCTGTGCTTTCTAAAATATGGCATCATCTCTGTCCTCCCACTTTTATGTATGTGGCGGCCCCTTATTGTCACCCCCTCAGCTCTGCTAATTTCTGCTGCCACTGTGAGTCCCATCAATGTTCTGTTTTAATTTTCCTCTGCTGTTTTCCACCTTCTTCAAAAATAACACCCAACATAGTGGCTTTATCCCTGTCCAGAGTATCTCGACTCATGACTGCATGACTGACTTTAAATTTTCCATGTCTAGGTGCTTGCAGGGTGTCTCCACCTCCTGGGGGAGTGGCCTGGTATCCATGCATGTTTTACTTACGTTTCTTTTTGCTGAGATAGAATACCCAACACCCAAAGTTAAAGGGTGAAAGCTCACAGTTGATTTAGCTCACAGTTTGTACAAGTTTCAGTCCACAATCAGCTGGCTCCAAGGCAGAGTGGCACAGGGCAGACAGGTAACAGTTCATGGCAGAGGAAGACAGCAAAAGCAACAGTACAAGACAAGCCTCTTTCTGACCCTTATATTATACTCAGTCTCCTCCAATCAGTGGACTGATCTAACAATCAGCTACCTTTAATCCCAGCACTCTTAATCCCAACATTACAGTACAAATTAATCGTACACTCTACATTCAGCCTCTGACTGTGTGAGGCTCTGGGGAGCCTCTAGACACAAACCATAATGACACACCATGAGTCATCCTCCTGGATCCTCTTTTTCTTGCCGTGGCACCTTGTTTTCCCAGCACCCAAGCCCTTCACCTTGGACTGCCTTTGGTGCCTAACTGCCTGACAGCTCCATAGCACGTTTTTGGTGGTGGTGATACTGGGGATGGAACCGAGGCCCTTGTGCACGCTGGGCAGTTGCTCTGTGACTGAGGTGCATCCCCTGGCCTCAGTGGTGCTCTTCACCCTTCCCTTTATCTAGAAAGCGGTCATAACTGATTGAGGCATCACTCCTCCTTGTCAGGTGTGACATCTCTCTTAAGTCTGTTCTCTGTTTGCATGTAACCCAAGCCACATGTCTATTACTATTGAACTGACTTCCCAGAAAACACCTGGGATCACTTCATGGGCTGTCAGGCTTCCTATGCATCCTGAGCAACGTTCAAATGAACCCCCAAATGCACTGTCATCTTCACCTCTCACAGACCCCCCATCACGGTATGATTTCTCCCACCAAAACAAGCTACTTATCCTCCACGTTCATCCAAAATGTTATGGACCAGTCCACACCTCCACCTCGGGTGGTGTCGATGGGCTCAGGGGGCTTGCAACAGTGAGGACCAGATTAGGAATTGAGACACTAGCAGAATGACCAACTTTTGACTCAATATTTAATAACATTTTTAGCCAAACAAGTGCTGTATGCCAGAGTTGGACCATTGCTATAGATTTCTTGATTTTGTTTTTGAAGTTTGGATTATTAGTTGTGGTGAAAACAGTGTTACAGACACAGGATATGCTTGCAAGTCTTATAAGCTCCACAATTTAAGCACTTGAGCCCAGAAGCCTGGAAACTGATGAGGATCTCATTAAGTTCTGAACCCTTTGCAAATGTGCTAGGTCTCTCCTTAGAGAGGAGCCTCTTGACAGATCTGTGCTTATTAACCAAACACCCAGATCCAAACCTCATTCCATATACTCTCACATGTGGCTGTTGAAATAATTCACAGTATCTGTCACTTTATTTATTGTCCCATTACAGATGAAGTTTTCACATCCTCGGGGGAAACTAAGACCAAAAATGTGATTGTTTCCAATGAGTGATAAAGCCCTTTGTCCTAGGACTTCTGTATATGCTTGATTTATTTGACTCTGGCTCTTTTGGCCAATGATTTAAATTTATTTTTGGAGGAGGGTTCATTTTATCCTTGTTGGTGCTAATGCACTCCCGTAGTATAGAAATGAAAATAATTCAGATATTGTAAGGGAAAGAAAAGGGTTAGATAAATTAGAAGCATGAATAATTTATGGAGAAATAATTCAAGCAGATAACTATGTCATGCGTTCTCAGCTTATTTCATGAATGATCCATATGCCAAGTCCACACAAGTTAATGTTTATTGCTGGAAACCTTTACCAAATGAGCAAGAAGTAGTAAATGCCTCATTATCCTCTCACAGAGCCTTAATGATTCCTTATTTTCTGTTATAAAACTTCAAGATTTCTGAATGTGTTGTTATAAATCCAAACAGTCAACGTTTCTTTGGTAAGAAAAAGCACAGCATCCTATAGAAATAAGATGTAAGATTAACAGTTCGGGGCCATATATTTTCATCTGTCCCTGAATTCTAGCCATACATAGCAGAAAACTGCAATCCATATTTTTATAGAAAATATGCTATGAAGACCCATAAAACATTCAAGAACATTTCGAAAAGCAAAAATGGAACTTTCAGAAATAAAATCTTAAATGAGAAAACAGAAAAGAAAGACCATCACCAACAAAGAATAAAATAGATATTTTTATGAAACAGTATTGGGAGAAGTAAATGGGTTGTAGAGATTGGGCCCAACTCTCGAGATACCCAGGTGAGCCTTCCCATGTGAGAAGACAGCGCAAGGGGCAATAAAGGGAGGCATTTAATAATTCAGTCACTGGTGTTAAATTTTCTGGGTTTAAATCCCAACTCTGGAATTCATGAATCTTCTGGCAGTGGACAAATTATTTTGATCTTTTTTGAGACATAATTTTTGTTGGTAAAATGGGAATAAATGTGGTACTTACCCCTTAGGAATGATGTGAGGACTGAGTGAGTTGGAGAGAGACTCAGTGCCCAGGACATAGAACCAAAAGATGTGGGTGAGTGAAGAGAGTATGAGGCAGGGTAGAATCTGTCTGCATGTGGATTCGTAGTGAAAATTCCAAGCCGCAGAGACTTCTAGCTTTGACTGTAACTTACTGTGGAAGCTAAAAAGATGTCATAAGCATAATCCGGGGTCTCAGTAGGTGATGCAAAGACTCAGCTTCTTTGCTCCGTTTTTCTACATTGCATGCAATTCGTTTTCCCTTAGTCTTTCTCCTTGTTATCCAAAGACACACTCTTTAGGTTATACAGACAAGATCTATTTACAGTGAGGTAATCTACCCAGGTGAAGAGCTGTAAAGAAAAATACACGAGAACCCAGAAATATAAACAGATATGCACTCCAGTGGAAGCAAAGGTTATCATGCTGGATTTTAAAACAAGAGCTATATATTGCTTAGGACATATATACTTTCAATTTCCAGTACAGGTTAAAAAGTAAAGAAATTAAATAAATTAATGCATAAATATTAACTAGTGGGGAGTAGGTATGACTGTGCTATTAAGGTAAATAGACATTAGGAAAGAATGATTGCTACAGATACAGAGGGCTGGGAAGTGGGAGACAGGTCTTTCTCAAATGAGAAGGGGAACAAAGGGCTGGGGATATAGCTCAGTGGAATAAGCGCTTGCCTAGCAAGCGCAGGGTCCTGAGTTCGATCCCCAGTACCGCAAAAAAAAAAAAAAAAAAGAGAAGGGGAACAAGACATGGAGGAAGGGGAGGGAAGGATGTGAAACGATCAATATATGTTACATACGTGTATGTACCAGCACCCCACAAGGGGTTCCCACAAAGAATCATCTAAAAGTATGAACCCTCAGTGTACCAAAAACTACAAAAGAAGAAATAGAAAGTGTGCATAATCCTACATCAACTAAATCCAAACCCTGCAATCTAAGAACAATCCCAGGCCAGGTGACATCATGATACACTTTTTAAAAAGAAACGACAAAACTTTTAAAGAAGAAACTTCAATTTTACACAGAACAGAAAGAGTAATGCTCTTTCCAACTCACTTTTTGTAAGGCCAGCATGACCTTTATCACAGCAGCACTGACATGAACACCGAAAGAAAGAGAAATTACAGGCTGATATCTTATAAGCATATAAGAGAAGAGGAATAAATTAGACTTCAGTGGACATGAAAACCTATTCTCAGCAAAACACCACTGAGAAAATGAAAGGCAGGCTGCAGATTGGGAAAAATACTTGTAATGTATGTGTCTTTTATGGGGCATTTGCCCAGGACGCATTAATAACTCTTGCAAAACTATAACAGAATGATAGATAAGCCACTGAAAACAAGAAAATGTTTTAACAGTACCTTTGCAAAGTAAGATGTATAAATGACCACTAAATATATAAAAAAACTTTTGTTTTTATTTTATTAGTGCATTTTAGTTATAGCGAAGCAGGGACTATTTCGGCATATTTATATATACATATAACAGACTTTGACTGTTTCCACCTGCTTTGTTCCCTCTTCTCTCCTCCTCCCTCCTGCCAACCCTATTTCTCTTCTCTAATTGTTTCTCTATGACTCTTCCCTATAAAAAGGCTTTTGACATCATTAATCCTCAATGGAGTACAAAGTCAAACTATAAAGAGATCATAGAGAAATACTATTTCACACACATATGTGCACACACACACACACTCACACACCAAGAACACTCAGGAAAACATTCCAACTAACAGTTCCAACCACTGGCCCAGTTGCATGCCAGCCAAACTCGCACTGCAAAGCTGGGCATTCAGTGACCTAGAAATTCTACTTCAAGATCTAGACCTAAAATAATTGTATCTATCTTTCACTAAAAGACACCTGAATGTTCAGTCAAAGGCTGGAAACAACTCAAAAGCCCAAAAAGTGTTGAAAAAAATACATCAGATGAATACTATGTGTCAGTGAAAAAGGCACAGAACCCGGTTGAATTTAAGACATAACATTGCATGAAAGAAGGCAGATAGGGAGACAATGGGAAGAATTAATTTCTGGTAATTCCTGAAAACCAGAACTGTGATTACCTTAGGAAGGGTTAAGACTAAAGGCATCTGAGGGCAGCTTCTGGGATGACACCAGTGTTGTGGGTCTCCATCTCCATGGTGGTGGCATAATGTGTGTTCACTCTAAGAAAAGATCATCAAACTGCAGTTTAATATATGAATGACATACATCATACTTTTTCTTCTTTGAGACTTCGCATTGAACCCAGGGCCTTCATGTTGAACTACTTATATATTTATTTATTTGTTTACCCTACTCCACCATGCCTGGCTGGGTTATATTTTAGAAAGATAAAAGTGAATACATGAAACATAGCTATCATATTACTTTTCCTTTTTGATGAGTTGGCAAATATTTCGTACTGTTGCTGTCTGGTAAAAAACAAAAGAAAAGCAAAACATATACTCTCAGCTGAAGCTGTAGCCCTGGGTCCTCAGCCTGACATATGGAGCCCTTCCCCACCAGCCCAGCTTCCCCTCCCAACCACTTCTGGCATCTGTCTTAGGTAATCTTGAGACCCAGCAATGCTGAGGCAAGACTGCTTCTTGGTGCAGAGATGGGCAGCAGAGGGGCAGACAGAGTGTGAGTGAAGCACGCCGTATCTTAGGTACCACCGAGGAGGACATGTGCGAATGCTGGAGCTTGGGCAGGGCTTCCCTGACAGCAGTCAGGGGCTACATCCCTGACTTTAGACACATTAAATGGTGTAGGTGACATTACATGTCTTAGCTAAGTGCTGTGTTAGGTTGAAGGTGTGACTCTAGACCCATGCCCCAGACAGAGGAGTTGCCAGTATACTCTGAACATTTTCTTTTCTGTCTTTGGCTGTGTATTGTGGGAAAGCTCCATTTTTTCATGCATCAAATGCACAGGTCTGGATGGTAGCATCTCTGTTTGATTCAAGTGGGGGTTTTGCTGCATGCCACTGGCTAATTCTTTCTGGAAAATATTTGCTTTTCCCTGATGGTTTCTGTCTCTGAGCTTTGACATGGATGTCCAAACACCCCTTCATCTTCCCTAGAACACGTGTTCTGGTGATCTCCTGATTGTAGGGTGCTGCTCATTCTGACAAGGCTCTTGTCAGCATTCAGGCCACATTCTGGGGATGGCTGAATGGACACAGCCTGGGTCTCAGGCACTGGTCTCCTCTCCCAAGTGCTCCAGAGCACATAGAGAGAAAGTGTCAGTGGTGATTTCCATAATGATCTTCTGCTGCCATGTGTGTCTCCTGCCAAAATGGAACTGGATATGCAGGAAAGAGAAGAAATGTTCCCATATAGCATGTTACAAACTAGAAAGCATTTGAAGTCAGCATCTGGGATAGTTCTAAAAACAAATGTGCAGTCTGAGAAAAAGAATTACCGCTGCCACCGGCTGACCTCACAAACTGCCTGGTGATGAGATTATCTCTCTTCTAGGACTCATATAAGGCCTTCAAGGCTGTTTTCTTGCTTCACTTGGCTTTTTTGCTCCCTCCCTGATGGGATCTCTTGCTCTGGGCTAATCCATTTTAATGCAAAGATGGATGTACTGGCTGTAGTGTATCTGCCTCAGTTGGAGTTCCACAGACAGCAGAGCCTAAGACAAAGACTCGGCGCTTTCTCAGGGAAGTCCTAGCCAGCAATAGTAAAAAGGGAGAGGGAGCTGGGAAAGGAGCAAAGACCGTCTAGAATTATTCCAATTTTCTTTAAGATTTTTATCATGAATGAGTGTTGGGCTTTGTTGAATGCTTTTTCAGTATGCATGGAGATGATCATGTGGTTTTTGTCCTTGATTCTGTTAATGTCATGGATTATATTTATTGATTTGCACATATTGAACCAACCATCCCTGCATCCCTGGAATGAACCCTACTTGGTCAGGGTGTACAACCACCTAGGTGATTTGCTGCAGTCTGTTTCCCAGTACCTTACTGAGGATTTTTGCATTTATGTTTATTAAAATATTGGGCTGTAATTCCCTATTTTGGTTGGGTTCTTCTCTGGATTAACCTTCTCTGGTTTTAGTATCAGGGCAATGCTTGCTTCTAGCAGTGGCTTTTGGAGTATTGCTTCCCTTGCAATTTCAACTCCTCAGACAAAGGACTAATCTCTGGAATATATAAAAAACTCAAAAAAAAAAAATCAGACCACTCAAATTTAAAGACTCAATAGTCCTGTAAACATGAGCCAGAGCAGTTAGAGAAGAAAAAGAAATAAAAGGAATAAGGACAGGAAAGAAAGAAGTTAAATTATCATTATTTGTGGTTGAGATGATACTCTGCATAGAAGACCCCCAAAACACTCCACCAAAAGACTTCTACATTTAATAACCAAATTCGCTAGCTTAGCTGGATACAAGTCAACACTTGAAAATCAATAGCATTCCTGCACACAAACCCACTGAGAAAGACATTAGGAAAACAACACCTTTCACAACTAGTATCCCAAAAATGAAATACCTAGGAATCAATCTAATGAAGGAAATAAAGACCTTTACACTGAAAACCACAGTACTCTGAAAAAGGAGATTGAAGAGGAAATCATAAAACAGAAAAATATTGCTTGTTCTTGGGTAGGAAGGATGACTACAGTGAAAATGGCCATTCTTCATACAAATGTAATGCAATTCCCATAAAAATACCAATAATACATGTTACAGAATTAGAGAAAACAATCCTAAAATTCATTTGGCAACAGAAGAGACCTAGAACAGGAAAGTCAGTTACAGGCAACAAAGGCAAGGTTGAAAGCACCACAATCCCTGACTTCAAAACTACAAAGCAACTGTGATATAAGCAGCATGTTATGGGGGGGGGGGGTCCTGCAGATCGATAGAACAGATTAAAACACACAGAAGCAACTCCAGACACACTTAAGCTTCCTATCTTTGAAAAGGGGGACAAACATCTTCACTGGAAAAAAGACAGTCTCTAATAAATGGCGTTGGAAAAACTGGCTTTCCATATAGAGAAGATTACAACTATACTCGTACCTTTCATCATGCACTCAATTAAAATCAAACTAGATCAAAGATCTAAATATTAAAACAGAAACACTAAGCCTTGTAGAAGATAGAATAGGTAGAACTCTTGAAAACATAGTTGTAAGCAAAAGCTTTATGAACAAAACCCCAGTTATACCAGAAATATCAAAAGAAACAACTGGGACCCACCTTATTAAAAATATTTTGCACAGCAAGAGAAACCACCAACAGAGTGAAGAGACAACTCACAGTATAGAGAAATTTTTGCCGTCTGTTCCACAAAGGACTAATATCTAGAATATATAAAGAACTACAAAAATATAAAATAAAATTTAAAAACCCAATGCAAAAATGAGCGTCTGAAATGAATAGACACTTCTCAGGTGAAGAAGTAGAAAGAGAAAATAAGTATATGACAAAAATGTTCACCATCACTGGTCATCTGAGAGATACAAATTAAAACAACACTGACATTTCATCTCATTCCAAAAAGAATAGCCGTCATCAAAAACTCACCCAAAGTAAATGCTGGCGAAGCTGTAAGGGCAAAGGTACTCTTCTCCATTCTTGGTAGGAGTGTAGACTGGTGCTACAACTGTGGAAATCAGTGTGGAGAGTCCTTAAAAAACTAAAACTAGGGGTTCCATTTGACCCAGCTATTCCTTTTCTAGATATCTTTCTAAAAGAGTTAAAAGCACCACATCATACAGCATCCAGTGATGGTTTAAAAAAAAAAAATCACACCACAGCAATATATGCACACCCATGTTTATACCAGCACAATTCCTAATAGCTACATCTTGGAAACAGCCCGCATGACCATCAACAGATGAATGGACAGAGAAAATGTGGTATTTATATACTATGGAGTACTACTGTCCCACAAAGAATAAACTTCAGACATTTGTAGGTAAATGGATGTATTTTAAGGCCATAATTTTAAGTGAAATAAATCAGCCACACAAGTTTAAACACTGTTGTTCCTCTTGTGTGAGAAACCCAAAAGGTAAGTGAGCAACAAAGTGCAGGCTAGATATTTGGAAGATATTGAACTTGTTCAAATGGAAAGGAGAACAGGGAGGGGGAAGGAAAAAGGAAGAGAAAAGGGATAAAAAAGAGAATAGAAAGGAAAATGGAAACAAAGCTTTTGCAAATTGGGAGGCGAAGAAGGGCTGAAAAGAGAGGAAGGGTGTAGGAAAAAACTTAAGATCTATTATGTACAGGTACAAATTCCCCAAGATGAATGTGATCATTACATATGTCAAGTATGTACTAATAAAAAAAAATGTAAGCCAATGAGAGAAAACATGATTGAGGTAGCTTCTGTATGCAGAGGACTTTGTTTCTTCAGCTCTACCAGGACCTTGACGAGCCCTGGGAAGGCCTCCGAGAGCGACCCCCTGAAAGATGGAAGGGCTGTAACTTTATCCACAGGGCACGTTCTACTCTGTGTAGGAGAAGGTCCAGGGCACAGTGGCCTGCAGACAGGTAGGCCTGGGAGAGCCAGGCCAATCTGTGCTCACGAGGAACTGTCCAGCACGCCTGCTGCTGAAATCAGAGGAGTCTCACAAGATGTAACAACCTCGGGCACTAGGGAGATCCACATCCTCAGAGAGCATCAGGGCATTTCTCAGAGGAAGTATAGGCTTATTTGATCACAAATGTGGCTTGAGCCAGGCTACCCCAGAACAAACAAAAGGACTATTGAGGGCTGACTTTCTGGAGCCATAATACACCTGCATGTTCAACAAAGCTTGGAAACAGGGATTTTCACCTCTTGTGCAGTGAACAGGTATTTAGTTCTCTTGAACCTGCTTTATTGTATGATCTTCCTGAACACAGGGTACGTGTCCTTCAAGACCAAAAGGAGCTATGACTTCAGAATTCCCCCCAAAGTGCTCTACAACCTGGTTCCTGTTTTGTCAGTCCCTTTAATAAACTGTATTTTCATAAACAAGAGATGAGAAACTGGTCCTTTTATTCATAACTCTGTTGGATGGAATTAGAAAAAAAAACTATTTAACCTACACAATCAGTCCATCTAAAAATATATGATGTATCACCAGATGTATGGATCCTTCTTTTTGAAAACCTAGCAGTTCTATGTAATACCCAAAACTGCCTTCAATTATGGATAGCAGATGCCCTTAAGAAGAGGAGGAGAGAGGGAAGGGTGGGGCGGAGGACATCTGTGCATGTGCTGAGCCCTTGCTCAGAGTCATGACCTGTGTGCTGCCCCTCTGCTAATCCAGCATAGTTTAATTCACAGAGAGGCCACTGAGGCACAGGGAGGTCAAGTCATATAGTGACTTAAAAGTTGGGTACATTAGGACGCTGCCAGGGAGACAGAGTTCTGATCTGAGTCCAGAGCCTAGGGATGTAGTTCAGTGGTAAAGCACTTGGCTACCATACATGAGCACCCCAGCACTGAAAGATAGATGATAGGAAATTGAAGCAAAGTGATAGTTGGTACTGAGCTGGTACTCGTAAACTCCTTGCTGTTCTATCCTCACCTTGCTATCAATATAAGCACCTCAGATCTCTGGGTCAGGACACACTGGTTCAGATAAAATAGTGAAATAGATAAAAACGCCTTATCTCATACCTACTTCTATTTTCACAGTCTGCTGTGTGGCCTTGGCTTCCAGCTGGGACACTGTTGTCCTCCCCTGTACCCCATGCAGCCTTCACTTGCTTCTACTTAGCCTTTCCTTCGTTTCCCCCTAAACAACTACCTGCAGCCTGCACTTCTTGTGTAATAGTCAATTTCGCTCAGCTGTGAGCAGTGCGCTCCTGTCACCAAGGTCCTTACGCTCCAGGGTCGAGGCCTCTCATTCCTGTACAGTCTGCGGAGACCCTGGTCCGTGACGGGTGCCCGGTAACTCAAACGTTTCTTTATTTCATTTCTAGTCTTGGTCTCTGTGACACCAGATTCTTCCCCAGAGTCACATAGAACCAGGAGAAGATGACCGGAAGGGGAGCTCAGGTGGTCTCCTGGCACCCAGTGGAGGGCGTTTTTAGTAATTACCCATGGTCATGGTGAATGTGGGGGACATCTTCTGAGGTAATCCTGGAGGTGGCTGTCATGGTGAGCAACTGAGGCTGCACGTCAGAGCGGCGAGGGCGTTACTTCCAGGTGTGTGGATTTTGTGTGTCCCTTCAGTCAGGTCACATGAACTCCCAGAATCACAGCTTGTGCAAGTCTTTCAAAAATGGTTCCCCATTGACCTTTTGCCTGTGGCAACCCCAAAATACAAAACGATGAAGAACTGTCAGATCTAGATGCAGACAGTGAGAAAATCATGCTTTTCCCAACTCAAAACTCCTGTGCATTCCCTATGGTATGCTGGGAAGTTACCCTTCTATGGACTGACAGGGCAGCATCAGAAGATCCAGGGCACCTGCCATAAAGTTGACACCAATGCCTTGATGTGACAGAATTCATATTGCTATTTGCACCTCAGGTAAATGAAACCAGAGATCCCTAGTTATACAGCCAGCTAAGCATTAAATCACAATTGTTACAAATACAATATATAAAATAAGTAGAAGAAAGAAAAATAAAGAAGCCCCACCACCTGTATGGCAACTGCGAACAATCTGTCTCAATGAATAGAGGGTGATTAGATTTTGGGTTTTCCAATGCATGTTTAATGCCCAAGCTAACACTAGCACAGAGGTGCTATATTTGGCCAGGAGATGGTTATTAGGGAGTTGGCCCTCCTGGGAGGCTGGGAGGACTGGGATTGGGCTCTCGAAGATGAGATAATGAGTCTGGGCAGGATGACAATTTGTAGAGAACAGGAAGATGAGGAAGGAGATATCTGAGCTAAATGGATGTATCAGGCTGGCTGGGCTTTACAACCAGATGGGGTTGATGGCTGCTCTTCGTCGGTGGAGCTACGTGTTCATCTGGAAGGGTAGACTCTGACCTGGAAGTGCTGATGTTGAAGATCTACCCCTTCTGACTGTGTGGTTAAACATCCCCTCTTCATGGGAGCCTCCCTTTGTCAGCTGGCTTAAGCCAGGTCCACTCTGTTAATTCTGTCCCTGCACATTGTGTGTGTGTGTGTATGTGTGTGTGTGTGTGTATACACTTGCATTTTTTTCCCACTCAGAATTTGTCAAAATGTGTAATTTTTTAAAGCGTTATTTCTTATCTTGCTTTCTTTCCATCTCCCATTTCCCATCAGTTCTCTGCTATGCCCTTGGTATTAGCCTAGTGCCTGGCACAGAAGCAGTACACCATAAAGAGGCATTGAGCTAATAAGTGCATTTCTAATTGAATACCAGTTAAGACAAATGTCCATAAATGCCCAGTGATTCTTATGATGTCTGATGGCTGGGTTCCAGGGATCAGTAGGAAAAGTGACAGGATGGAGGTTCAGTTTTCTGCTCTGTGAAACGGGAAGCAAGGAAGTGACCCTCAGAATAAGGCAGGATGAGTATGCTGCTTGCTGTGTGATCACAGCTTGCTGTGGCTTGGAGCAGTCACACAGTGGAAAAGACATGCTTTGCTTACCTAGGACTGTGTAGCAAGCTGTCTCAGACTTAGAAACTTCAACTGACAACTATTCTATTTGGTGATGCTTTTATGGGTCAGATCATCCAGTAGAGTTGAGCTCGTTGTCAGCTCTGTCTTTTACTCAGTTATTTTTATCTGAAACCTTAGCCAGGCTGGAAGATTTCAGGAAGCAGCACTCACACACCTGCACCTTTGTGCTTGCTCCCTGGCCTCTTTGCATGTACTCTCCTGGGCTTTCTTCCGGTGAATCAAATGTCCTGCATGGTAGCTGACTTCCAAAGAGAGCAGTCCTGGCATGTGAAGGCAGAGTTACAGCTCTTTTATAGCTCAGCCCTGGAAGGGCTGTTTCCTATTTCACCAGGAAAGCCTACCACAATATTGATGGCCTGAACAATACAAACTTAGTGTTTTATGGTTTTAAAGATCAGAATTTCAAAACAGTGCCACCATGCTAAAACCAAGGGAAGCAGGACTACTTCCTTTTGGAAGCTCTAGGGGGATTCCACTCCCTCTCTCTTTGGGCTTCTAGATGCTGTTCATGGTTCCTTCCTCCATCTGCAGAATTAGTATGGGGAGAGTTCAGAAGAGTGAAGTAAGTTAGAGAGAGACAGGCAGAAGTGTCAGAGCAAAGAAAGCCTCAGTCAAGCTGAGTATGGGAAACTTGTGAGATGTCCAAAGGGAAGGGCCCACAAAAGTCAGCCTGATCTGAGTCTTACATTCAGATCTAGAAATACACACTTTGGATTAATCAGTATAAAGTATGTCAAGGTTATTGAGGTCATTTACACAGAAATTTTATAGCAGCATTTTCTAATAGAAATATAATAGAAGACACATATGTACATGTATGTTTTCTGATAGCCACATTTAAATAGTAAAAAGAAACAAAATGATTAATTAGTAACATCTTCAACAGGATCTATACTGTAATTGCCACCCTATCACTTAATCAATATGCAAACAATGAGAACTTTAAAATGACTTTTTCCACACTAAGGGGTAGAAGTTTGGCATGTGGATACAGTTTTCAAACTAGACTAGCTATGCCTCCATGCTCCATGGCCCCATCTGGCCCAGGATGACAAATCAGATAAATCAGAGCCTTAGATAGAGAAGGAACCCCAGAAGTTAGACCTGTGGAATCCCAGCACATAGAAAAAATATGAAGGTAAAAGAAAAATCAGGAAAGAAGAGAACCTGAAGAGCAGGTGTGGCTAGCTATGTTGAGTGCCATGGCTGAGACGGGCAGGATGGAGTAGGAAGAATCCCAGAATTGCTAACTAGAAGACATAGAGAAAGACTGTCTGCTGGTGCTTCTCCTTGAATATGCTATATCTCCTACCTTCTCTTCCGATTGTGTTCGGATGGCACAGGGAAGCCTGAAGCAGCGACACAGCATCTGCTACGCCATACCACACCCTCAAGCAGCAACTGGAAAGTGGCTTTGGGATCTAAAAATAAGAACCTGGACTACCTTTGGCCAGGGACAACTGCAGTTGAGTGTCATCTGGGTGTAAAATCTTCAGTCCTGTGTGTTATTGTGAAGTTTATCTTCTACAAAACAAAGTATCAGAGTTATAAAGTAAAATGCTCATGGATTACATTGTGATTTGATATTGAGAAGTAATAAGACAGTGACAGCTTAAAGGTGTTTCTAAAACTGAATATAAAATTTGAATTTGGCATATATATATGTGTGTGTATATATATATATATGTATGTATGTATGTATGTATGTATGTAAAATTTCTAAAGCAATTTGGTGTTTGCTCAGCTGCATGATGATGTTGAGGTTTCTGCAGTGTAATCAACCACCCTAATTCGCAAGACACTGAGGGGCTTCCTGAGCAGGAAACTGTTTTACAGCTGGGATAGTCTTTCACAAGCTGTCCTGGCTTTCCTGAGATCAAGGGAGTCCCCAAGATTCAGGGCTTTTGGATTAATACCAGGAAAAGTCCTGGGCAAATAAGAAGTTGGCCACCCAAGAAGCCGGGAAGCCTTGTCTCCAAGAGCCCCCTGAGGCTGTCAACAGAGAAGAAACCACCTCTCAGGTTGATAACTCACCAAAGGAATTAAAACACTCTGATGCCAATTGATTAATTTGCAAAGAGGAATCAGCATGACCAGGACCAGAAAATTCAAAGTCCATGTGATCAGCATTTTCTCTCTGTATATGAAGCCAATCTATTAATTTAAAAAGAGGATGACTTTCACATGCCCTGAGATGAACAAATTCCAAATGGTCAGCACATTTTCACCCAGTGGGAAGTCAACCTAGTAATTCACAGAGCAGTGACTGTCCCAGAGATCGGGGTGCTCCAAGCCCACATGGTCAGCACACTTCGTGCTTCTTTGCCACCCTTCCTGGAAAGCCTAATCAGAACCACACGGCTGCTTGCTGGGCAGGACATGTTGGTGCCAGTGGGTGTTTGAAAGCATCGTGCTGAGATGGTCTGCTGGCATCCCTCTGCTGGTGGGCTCACCTGTCTTTGTCACTGAATGCTGGGAGCCCTGCCTCAGCAGCTCCTCCTACCTATGGGATAGAAATGGTCAGCGATGCCGCCATGAATTCCCTGTTCTCTGGGCTTCCATTGCTGACTCACATTTTAGGCCCGGCTCTTTCATAAGTGTGCGAACACATTCAGACAGGTAGCTGAGTTCCACTCACTTAGGAACCATTGCATCTTTGTTCACTTTTCTTTGTTCTTATTGTAAATAGCAGCCTTAATTCACTTCCTACCAATCCTAGAGCAGCAGAAGGCAGTACACGCTCTCTTTCAGTTTTTGATCACCATCAGTGAGATGTTGTGTAGTGCTGTGAGTAAGGGCACAGCCTTTAAATGGAGAAAAACCCATCATCTCACTATCGTCTTGTCTACTACCACGGAGAAAGTGGCAAGTATCTTATCACCTTGAGCCTCAGTTTCCAAGTCTGTAAAATGGGAACCTTCAATGTCAGTTATGTCAAGTATGAAATTATAGCAAACATGTAAAGGAACTAACATGATGTTTGAGGCAATTTTTGTTTGTCTGTTTCTTAAATTATAACTTTATTTTATTTTATTTTTTTGTAGTACTGGGGATCGAACTCAGGACCCTGAGCTTGCTAGGCAAGCGCTTATTCCACTGAGCTATATCCCCAGCCCCTATAACTTTATTTTTTAACCTTGCAAATTTTAGTTTAGTTTAGCAGTAAGTGTATGTAGTACATAATGTTTTCATTCCTTGTGGGAAGTTGGTGCGGGTGCATACCACATCTTAATCCCTTTTTCCATCTCCTTTCCCACCCCTTTCTCTCCAGATTTGTTGCTAACTAAATAATAGCACATAAACATACTCCTGACAACCATTTTCAGTTAAAAGTTTGAAATATTAACATTTTACAACCTGGACAAACTAAGATTAATAGACCAAGAGCTTGACTGAAATTTAGAGATAAAACGCACAGTTTTTAGCACTATTGATTTATTATGGCCGATAGAAACATGATTGGAAAACAGAAGCATGTCAGGAAAATATTAGAGTGGGAGAGATGAAGTCTTTGAATGATACAGAAAAGGCTGGGTTGCCGTTTGTCTGGTTCTTCTCCTTCCTGCAGTTGTCCTCGGTCTGCTGGCCTTGGCCTGCCACTGCCCGCAACCTCTACTCGCTGCAGTGTCCCGGGCCCCACCGGTCTTTGTTTCCCCATTCTGCCCTTTGCTCTGAGCAAAGCTCTTGAAGGAGGACCCAAGCCTCCTGTCTACCGCCTGGGCGCAGGAAGCCCTCACTCCCTCTCTACTCTCGTTACATCAGGGAAAATCCCAGCTGCCCCATTAGATGAGGCAACATGGCTGTTTTATGGGAGATACAATTACAACTTAGCAAAATGATGACCTCGGCCAAGAATGCACAAGCTAAGAGAGAACTGTGTCATGATCAGAACTCCTGGGTTGAATCATAGCCAATGTCCGCTTCCAGCGGGGTGATAATATTATTTTCTTACATTTCTAAGTGCCAGGTATTATTCTAATCAATATAAGCATTGTCTCCCTCTGGGTCTACAAAACTCTACGACATGCCATAAGGATGCCCATCCCCACAGTACAGATAGAGGCCCTGCAGCTTATGGAGGAAAGCTGACAGACCAGCGTCACGTAATCTTATTAAGTGGAGCATCTCTGGACTCCAGAGATCAGTCTCACAGGAGTTTGGTGCCCTGTCGCAAGGTGGTGCTCAGAATCCAGCACCTGTGGACCACGCAAGCCAAATATGGAAAGCAGCTTTGCTCAGGATTCTCATACTCACGGCGCCTTTGTGTTCAGATGACTCTGTTAAGTACTAAGACCCTGTCTTCTGAGCTAGCTGCCAAGCAGTTCTCCTGACTCACTGAGGAGCCTGTGCCACCACCCACAGAGGCTGGCCTTCATGGCCTTCCCCTCTTATGTTATCTTTGTATGCCCATAGCTCTGCAAGAAAATTTAGGCAGGCTGTTCTCAGGGAAAGGTTCAGACTCTTGCATTCCTGCGGTGTCTGTGGCTGTTTGCAAGCTGCAGGCTTATTGGCTGTGGTCTGTCTCTGTGTTTTCTGCCTTAGCTGTTCCCCACCCCTTGTTCCTCCACTTCTACTCCGTGCCTAAACTTCCCAAAGGAAAAATGTGGTCTTTTGCATCATGACACATGATTGCCACCCACTGGCAGGAATATTTTCACTGAGCTGATTTCTAAGGTTTGGGTTGTGGCAATAACAGTCCATTTCCCATGCACTACTCTGTCCAGGATCATCCCAAAGTCTGTGGAGCTTTGACTCTTTTAACTTAAGGCAAGGCTTCATCCTCCTAGGTGCAAATAGACTGTGCTATACAGCATTGAGTGAAATGATTTCATAACCGCACATCTTGAATTATTTGTGGCAGTGTGCATCTTCCATGAGAATGGTAATTAGTAGACTGGACGGCGTCCGGATGAGGCCGCTTACCTTTATGGGGCCTTAACCCTGGCCCTAATTAACACATGTGGCTCCCTACCAGAACTGTGATGCTGAAGGTGAGTCTCAGACTGATTATTAAATGTAGTTTGTACATATGCTTAAATCATCTTGGAAACACCATTTTCTTTTTAAGAATTCCTGTTAGAGGTAATACTTGTTACACTCCAGCGGTTATTTTCTTAGATGCTTCACAAGTATTTTACACCCTCCAAGATATAAACAAAGACAAGAAACTGAGGTATGAAGTCAGTAAGTCACCACGCACAATCATGTACCTCAAAGCAGAACATGCTCACTTTGACCACCCAATCTACTGATAACCCCGCAGGCCCCAGCCCAGCACATGCCAGACTGCAGAATGGGTATGGGTTCTGTTCCCATGTAAGCAAGCAACTATCTTTTAGAGGAAAACCAGTGTCTGGATTAAGTGTTGATTCTGGTTCTCTCTCTTGAGATGCAGGCAAAAGTCAGCAATCAGGGCGGCTGCTGGGGACATGATAGGGAGACAAAACTAGAGAAAAGAGGAAAACTTGGGCCAATGCCACTTGGAAAATTCCCCCAAATCTTTGAGGACAATCTCATTTCCCCACAAGAAACCTGATGGTTCTTTAGGTAGAAAAATTGCTTTCACCTAAAATATCACCCGAGCTATCCTGGAATCCTCATGCTTCTTGGCATGCTTATTAGGAAATTCTCGGGCTGGAGGTATAGCTCAGTGGTGTAAGTGCTTGCCCGCTAAGCACAAGGCCCTGAGTTCGATCCCCGGTACCGGAAAAAAAAAAAAAAAAGGAAATTCTCTTATTGCTGTAACAAATATCAGTTTTCTTATCTTCTGAAAAACTGTTAAAGCATTATATGTCCTTTCAAATGTATTATTGGAAATACATGTGGACTTTGCCTCTATATCTATATATTTTGACCTGAGCCACTACACACTTGATATTGACTATTTGACAGTGTTAGATATGGTGGCCTTTGAGTTCCCTTCTAGCTATAAGCAACAATGAATCCACAAACTTGTATTAAATAGTACCAAAAATATATTGAAATTTTCCTTTATCTTCCCTTATTTTTAGAGAATAGGTTAACATGTATTGGTTTTATTTCACAACTTGCACAGAAATGAATGTCTCATTGTTGACATTTTTATGATCTGTACTTTCCATTCTTTTTAATAGCCTTGGTGCAGTATTTAAAAAGTGCCTTAGTCATAAAAGCTGTCTTAGGAGCAAAAGTTGTCTTAGGAAAAAAGCAAACATGACATATAATCCACTTTCTCAAAAGAAATTCTCGGTAGTAACTTTGTTCAGGGTGGGAAACATCAGTGAGGTTGAACAACAAAGAGACACCCTTCCCCAAGAGGATGCTTGACCTACAGTTGCGAGGATGCAAATCAGGAGCTACCAGAGAACCTTAGAAAGTCAGCAAAGGTGCTGCCTTAAGCAGAGGTGTCTGAATCCAGTCGGGTTAGGTTATGCTGCAGTAATAAACAGCTCCACAGATATTAATGACTTAAGCAACAGAAATTCATTTATTGCTCCTTCTAGGTAAGCACACCATGTGCTGTGGGAGGTCACGGCAGGGACGTCTTAGCATGTTGCACTGTATTGTCCTTGGCAAAGGAGAACATCCAGATTTTGCCTCACAAGTAGATGCTCTCCCACCACTGATCCCCCATGCTTGTTTCTGTCACCCATTGGCCACGATGATGGCACACCCCAGTCCAGTCATCAAGCAGATGGGAGCATGAGCAGAAAACAGGAGACCAGGTTAGAACTGAGCATTAGAAGCCTCCACCGCGGCAGCAGGTGAGAACTGAATGCTAGATCTGTGCCAAGTGTATTGCTTGATAATAGGCCAGCGCCCCACCAGCAGTGTATGATTTATCCTTCACACGGCCCTGAAGGGCTTGTGTTTCCACAACTTCTCTTTCTCATGGAAGAGGCCACGAGTGGAGGAGGTGCAGTAATTTGCCTAGTGTGCTCCCTGGCTTTGGGTGGGCCGGCCCTGGACACACTGCACCCGCTGCTGCTTTCCGCCAGCACCTCCAAGCATGGGCCACAGCACAGTCAGTGGGCTCCGGGAGCAGGAGGAGAGCGCTGCTGCTGACCCAGCCTTGCAGCAGGGAGAAAGGGGGTCATGTACGCTGCAGGGAGCTGCAGGCCTCTCCCCGAACCATCAGGAAACTAGTAACACAGGCAGTTAGACTGAATAGTCATCATTTCAAATCATAATCATGGAAGAAAACTAATTTAATGTGAGAATAAGTATGAGAGGAAACACAACCACGTTAAATGTTTGGACAAACATTTTAAAATACACATCATACAGAGTTGCGTACATGACCAATTTAAGAGGATAAGTTGCATAAGAAAATTCTGAAATAGTTTAAACTGTTGTGAAACGGTTTGTGGCAATTGTTATGTAACATTATGATATATTACATGTTAAATTCTGTAAATACTATATATCTCTATGCCTTTGTATTCATCCATGTACTGAAACAATGTCCAATAGAAATAAGATTTAAGCCACATATGCAATTTAAAGTTTTACTGTGCTGGCATTTAAAAGCTCATAAAGATATATGTAAAATTAATTTAACAATATATTCCATTTAACCCAATCTGTGCAAATATGATTGCTTCAATATATAGTGAATTTTAAAATGTTAATTTATACACTTCTTGTTCTTAGTTTTTGAAAATCTGTGTGTCTTTTATATTTACCACCTATTTCAGCATGGATGCTAACTTTCATTGGGTTGCTTGCTTGATCTGTATTCATAGTTCATATAATACAGTTTACAGCTGAGAGACAAGACTCACATGTTCAAGTGCTCTGAAGATACTTAAAAGTGTTCCAATAATTGGATTAGTACATTGATGATGACTAAGTTGATGTGCTTGTACATAGTACTAGAAATAATACATGTGCCCTGCCTGTATCTACATTATAACATAATCCTGTGCTTGAGATAGTGAAACAATGCTTCAGGTAGGAGTCCTATTTTCTATTCAGAATCAATAGAAACGTCTGTCCTCCTACTGCCATCCGGGAAGTTTCCTGTCAGGAGCTAAGATGCTTATGTCCTTGTGTCAATGGAACCACGATCTCAGAATTAAAACACCTGGATCCTCCATGCACATCTTCAACTACCTGTGTGATTTTGAGCAACTCAACTTAGGAGCTCTGGATGCCACTGGGTAAAGGAGGATTTTAGTCTCCCCAAAGCACGGTCTGTGTACCAGCAGCGTCACCATTCACTGTTAGAAGCTGAGAATCTCAGACCTCACCCCAGGCCCCCTAGGTTGGAACAAAGTTATAGAAAGACTGATCTAAGAGATTCTTCAAATTTCCCTCAGTTCTAAAATTTTTCTTTTATATCCATTAGACTGAAATGCACAAATTTCAAGGTAGGATTGCCTGTGGGACAGTAGTTTCATTTCTCAAGATCTGAGCAAATCATTCCAAACGGGAGCTGTGCCCAGAGGTTCTGTGCCCTTGCCCTGTGTCTGGGGCTGTGCCAGCAGCTCATGCAGCCTTCAGTCCATGAGAGTTCCTCTTTCTTCCCCATTTTATAGATGAAGAAGCCCAACCTGAAAGGGGGAAAGGACCCAGGCAGGTTTACACAGTGATTGCACAGCAGGGATTTGAGGCTGAGCAGTACCTGGTTCTGGTGTTTGCACACAAAGTCACTGTGCTAGTTAGAAACAGCTCACGAAGGAAACAAAGTCACTCGGGGCCAGAGCTTGTGTTCTCCGTTAGGTGTATGTGTGTGTGTGTGTGTGTGGTACAAGTGCATGAAATCTTTCTTTATCAAAGCACCAAACACCTCTGTTTTGTATTAAACAGAGTGTTGGAACCTTGCCCCTCTCTGGATATTTAATTAGGCACTGCTATTTAATCACCCATTACAAAAACGAGGCAGGTACTCACCCGCATGGAGATGCGCACTCCCCACACCTTCCTCCCTGTTAGTCCTGGCTTAATTCCCTGGGGACACAGGCTACATTTACAGACTCTGCTTTTAGAATCCCTTATTGCATATCATGTTCATCCAAAGAGAATATATTGTCTTTGACAGCAGAGAGAAAAGGTGGCTTGCCTGGTTACAAAAATAAGTTACCTTGACATTCTAGCTCTCTACATTAATCTTCAGATATGACCATACTGTTAATATAGTATGATAATGTAACATAATATAGCATACTGCACTATGATATTTATTTAGCAGCTCACATAGCAGCTATGGGTAATGTGCAGTAGAACAACTACCCACCGCCATTGATTTCTACTCCTCTATGACCATTGTCTCAACTGGTGCTCATGGATACTGTCACCCCATTTACAGATGAGAAAACTTTAGCCAAAGGCATAAGCCTGTTGCACATAAACACAGATCCACCCATGCCAGATATTGCACAAACTGTGCTACTCCATTAGACAAAGCACAGAAAAGGGCTTGTTGCAGCCTCATGCCTTGGCTTCCTGGAGCTCATCTGCACCTCTGGACGTGGCAGCCTGTGCCCCTCACCTGAAGATATCCTGGGCCAGAATGGCCCTGGGAGTCCTGGGCCAATAAGGCAGATCTGTGAAAAGACACTCCAGCAGCTATCTACTGGGATAGGTTCCACACTGTCTCTCAGAGGGTGCCTAGGGGACTGGGTTCCAGTGGCCCTCAGTGGGACCCTGCCTGTGAATGTACACTTTAGAATGTCTCTGCACCTGGCCCCATTCTCCCAACTCCCCAACTTCTGCCTCCTGGCATCACTCCAAACTCTTCATCATAGTATCATCTTTGAGGGGCCCCAAAGAGAGATCCTAAGTGGCCGTATGAGGATGAACTGCGGTGATTTCACGCCTGTGTTGTACCTTCCGTGAGCTCCTTCTCAGCAGCACTTAATGTACATGAGTGCTGGGCCTGTCCTTCTGAACCACATCCACCTAACTTGCCCTTGGCATGAAGGGCAAGGTCCCTGAGGCTGTGTGACCCAACAAGGTCTGAAAAAATCACTGTTGATACAAAGGGAACAGGTTGTGGTTGGCACACACTGCAAAAGCATGTGCTCTGCTGCTCTGCTGGGCTCTGGATGTTCAGATTACCATTTCCTTTGATGTTCTCTGCCAGGCAGACTTCTGCACTGTATCTGTATTAAATTACACAGGAGGCCCCAAAAAACAATTGCAAGAAAATGCTATATTTGGGACTTTCTGAGTTTTCCAATAGAGACATATCAATCTTTCTTGGGAAGATTTTCTCTTTTCCTCCGTGATCAGATTTCCTTGTGCCTCTGACAAAGGTTACAGATTCATGACTCAGCTCTGCAGAAAGAGAGCATATTCTAGGAGGCAAACCAATGAAAGCTTTTTGATTCTGAACATAACCTGTGCAGAACTGCTATAAATGTCCACTAACTGCACACACAGAACTAGATTTTCACCTTACAGTAGCAGGCTCAGCTTCATGATGGACACCAAACCATGAAAGAGAAGGAAAAAATGATCTACTTGTGTTAAGGGAAGTATGCAAAATGGCTGAAAGCTGACAAACGGCAGAGCCAGGACTCAGGTCTGCTCCTGGCAGATGCCTGCCTGGTGAACATAAAACTGAAGAGAAAAAAACCTGCAAGAGCTACGACAAGACCGAGAGGCCCATATGGGCATCAAACTCAACATGATGGCATGACCAGGCGCTTTTCCTCTGGCACAAAGAGCCTTTGAGCATTGTTTGATAATATTCCAAAAAGAAAATGGTAGAGCCAAGTTTCCCAAATGTTTCCTATAAAACCAGGAAATGACTAAAGCATTTATCCTGATTGCTGTGCATTCCCAGTGTCTGGATGGGAACCTGTTGCCATATCTTGTTCATTTAGATCTTTTTGCTAGATTGAGGATACTCAGACTTGTGGGACTGGTGTGTCCTTAGTGAGACACAGGGAACCCATTCCAGAAGTAATTTCTCAGCCATCATGTTCGCTAGAGTTTGGGAACATTTTCAAATGCAAGCATGAAGGAATTTTACACTGAACAACCATGTACCCATAACCTAGACTTCTTTACCACGGGTCCTCTGCCAGGTATGCTTTACAGATAATTTATCTCAGTCTGGGATTCACCTAGTCATTTTCTTCGTGGTGGTTTTGATCAACAGACATTTTCAATACTAATAACATTTCATTGCATAACATTTCATTGCAATGTTTTGTACTCATGATTAGCCTTTTGGCCTACAGTCTAAAAAACACATGCCTGCACCCACTGCAGAAAATATATCACCCTCTCTTTTCCCCCAAAGATATTCCCCCCTCTTTCTCCTGTACTTTCTCCAAAGTATAATTTTAACTTTCACACTTAGACTTAATTTTTGATCCATTTAGATTTACTTTTTATGACTGGTGTGATATTTTGTCCTCCTTAGGCATCTAGTTGTTCCAGCACTATCTGTTGAAAGAAAAAGAAACAACTATCATTTTCTTCTCAAGATGAACTTGGCACCTTTGTCAGTGCCAGTTGAACATACAGTGTGAGTCTGTTGCTAGGTGTCTCTCTTCCACTGATCACCTTGGCAACCCTGCGCCAGTACTGTACTGTTTTGATGACTGCTGTTTTACAGTGAGTCTGAGGCAGCCTTGTTGGTTTTCAAGAGTGATTTGGATCTTTGCATTTCCATATAACTTTTAAGATCAGCTTGCCAGTTTCCACACAATGCATGGTGGTATTAGGGTTAGGATTGCACTGAGTCTGTGGACCACTTTGGAGAGCATTAACATGCTAACAGTATTGAGCTCATGAACATAGTATACCTTGCCAGTTACCTACATTCTCTTTAATTTTTTACAATTTTTAATCTGACAACATTGGATGTAGTTTATTACATTTATATCTAGTATGTTATGTTTTGATACTATTATTAAATTACTTTATAAATTTTATTTTCAAAATATTTACTGTTATTATATGGCAGTAATTGACTTTTTAAGGCATGCTGCCACCTTGTTAAATGTGCTTGTTTGTTCTAGAAGTTGTCTTACGTATTACTTAGGATTTTCTACTTAAACAGCCACGACAGCATACAATGCAGACAGTTTTACTTCCTACTTCGTGAACTGCTGATTTTATTTCACTTGCCTCCACAGTGACGGTGAACGGAAGTGATGTTTGTGAGCCACCTTCCCTTGTTTCTGACATAGGGAAGGTTTTCAATATTTCTCTATCAAGTATATTGTGAGCTGTGAATATTTTGTAGATAAATTATCATTGTGGTTAAATTCCCTTCTACACACAGTTGCTGGCAGTCATTATAGACGGGTACTGAAGTTTGCCACTTTTTCAGCACTTATTGAGATGATCATAGCTTTTGGAATTTTATTTTATTTAAATGGTAGATTTCATTGATGACGTTTCAAGTGTTAAACCAGCCTATATTCCTGGGACAACATACAACTGATCATGGTGCATTTTATGTATTGCTAGATGTGATTTGCAAATATTTTATGATGGCTTTTGTGTATTGGCTAGAGATATGTTTGATGATTTGCTTGTTACAATATTGTGACAGGTTTTGGAATTATGATTATTGTGGCTTCATAAAACAAATTAAGTAGTGATCCCGCCTCCCTCTGTTTTCTGAAAAACACTGAGAATGGTGTTTTTTCTTTTATAAATACCTGATAGAGTTGATTGGTGAAACTCTGAGCTTGGAGCTTTATTTTTGTGCGGAGGTGTTCTCTGTGCATGTTTATTTCATCAAATTAAATTTCATAACAGACATGACATTATTCATATTTTTCCATTTCATCTTGTGGCTACTTCTTAAAATTTAATTTTGAGGAAAATTTTGGTTTTATCAAGTTTATTGGCATAAAATTCTTTAAAATTTCCCTTTCTCGTTTTAATGTAGGGTCTATAAAGAAAATCCCCATTTCATTTTTGGTATTCACAATGTGGACCTCTCTTATTTCCACTTGTCATCAATCAATCTTGATTTTTTTTAAAAACAGGCTTAGTTTTGTTCCTCTCTTAGTTTCTTGTCCTTTTTTCTTCTAATGCCTTTATTGTTTTCCTCTTCCTGTGTGTTGACATTTATGTTCCTGTTTGTTTTATTTTTTTTAATTTATTTTAAAAATAAAAGAAGGAAAACATATTAACTAATGGACATTCATTTACAAAATAGCATAAGGACAGTACAAATAATATAGTGTTACAGATAAAGTAGTAGGAAATGAACAATGGTTGTTGTATTAGGTATTGATATCTTCAAAGTGGTTTCTCAGGAAAGCAAATACAGTCATGCATACTTGTCAAATAAGTAATCAGTAACTGTTCCTGTCAGTAAAGCAATAGAAGACAGTAGTGCAACTCTTAGGTATCCTGTATATACATACATACACGATTTCCCCTTCTTTCCCTGCTCTTTTTCGACACTCCAGTTGCCCTTACTTTTGAGCATTTTCCTTTCATTTCACAATGTCTATCATACCTCCTAGTTTGTATTCACTCTTTCGGGTTCTTATATTAGTGACACAATATGTTGCTTACACATGGAGGTCTGATTTGTTTCACTTATGAGTATGGTCTCTAGTTGTGATCATTTACCTATAAAATCCCCAAGTTTGTCTTTCTTTATCACTGAGTAATATGCCATTATATAAAAGTACCACAATTTTTTTATCCAGTCCTCAGTGGATGGGCATTTGAGTTGCTTCCACAATTGAGCAATTACCGATTTCTCTGCTATGAATGTGGGTGCACATATATTGCTGTGGTATGATGTTTTCAGATCTTCTGAGAAAATATCCAGAAGGGGAATATCTGGGTTGAATGGGACCTCTAGACCTAATTTGCTGAGGAATCTCCAAACTGATTTCCACAGTGGTTTCACCAGTCTGCATTCCCATCAGCAGTGGAGAAGAGTTCCTGCTTCTCCACAGCCTCGCCAGGATTTGTTATTGGTTGATTTCTTAATGATAGCCATTCTAACTAGGGTGAGATGAAATCTCAATGTTGTTTTAATTTGCATTTCTCAAACAACTAGTGATGTTGAACATTTTTTCATGTATGTATTTTCCATCTGTATTTCTTTATCCGAAAAGTGTATATTCATCTCAGCTGCCCATTTTTGGATTGGGTCTTTGAATTTTGAGGGGTTGATGTTTTTAGTTCTTTATGTGTTCTAGATAGAAGACTTTTGTCCAAGGGACAGTCAGATAAAATTTTTTCCCAATTCATGGGTTTTCTTTATACTCTGCTGGTTATTTCTTCAGATGAGCAGAAACTTTTCAGTAGGATGAGATCCCAGTTGTTGATTCTTCGAAGTATTTCATGAGCAGTTTGGGTATTCTTCATGAACTCTCTGTGTACCCCTACAACTTCAAGATTTTTACCTACTTTCTCTTCTAATAGATTTACTGTTCCTGTTTTAATATTGAGATCTGTGATCCATTTTGACTTTAGTTTGGTGCATGGTGATAGACTTGGTCTATTTTCAGTCTTTGACAGGTGACAAGCCAATTTTTTCAGCACCATTTATTAAAGAGGCTATCGTTCTTCCAGTGAGTTTGTTTGGCCCCTTTATCTAAGATTAGGTGGCTGAGTGTGTTTGTGTTTGTGTCTGTGCATTCTAGTCTGTTCCATTGATCTTCTGGTCTGTATTTTAGCCAGTACCATGTTGATTTTATTACAATAGCTTTGTAGTATAATTTCAGGTCAGGGATTGCAATTCTGCCTGACTTGTCTTTGTTGCCCAGGATTGCCTTTGCTATTCTGGGTCTCATGGTTCCTGATGAATTGAAGGAATATTTTCTCTAGATCTGTGAGGTATGCTAATGGTAGTATAATGGGAATTGCATTGAATCTGTACAACAATTTTGGTAGTATGGCCATTTTCACAGTGTTGGTTCTTCATATCCATGAGCAAGGAATATTTCTCCATTTATTGAAATACACTTCAATCTCTTTTCTTGGAATACTGTAGTTTTCATTGAATAGATCTTTTACTTCTTTTGTTAGACTGATTCCTAAATATTTCAATTTCTTGAATGCTATTGTGAAAGATATGATTTCCTTAATTTCTCTCTCAGTCTGTTTGTTGTTTGTGTATAGGAATGCTATTGATTTTTGGTTGTTGACTTTGTATCCAGCTACACTGCTGAATTTGTTGATTAATTCAAGGAATCTGCTTGTGGAGTTTTTGGAGGTCTTCCATGTAAACTATCATGTCATCTGCAAATAGTGATAATTTTACTTTTTCCTTTCCCATCCTATTCCTCTTATTTCTCTCTTGTCTAATTGCTCTGGCTAATACTTCCAGTACTGTGTTGAACAGGAGTGGTGACAGTGGACATCCTTGTCTTGTTCCTGATTTTAAAGTAAAAGCTTTCAGTTTTTATCCATTTAGTATTATGTTACCTGTTGGTTTGTCATAGACGGCTTTGATCAGGATGAGGTAAAGACAATCTATTCCTATTTTCTGTAGAGTTTTTATCGTGAATGCATATTGGACTTTGTCAAAAGCTTTTTCTGCATCTATTGAGATGATCATATGTTTTTTGTCTTTGGCTCTATTGATATGGTGTATAACATTTAATTTGTGAATATTGAACCATCCCTGCATTCCTGGAATGAATCTGACCTGGTCATGGTGTATGATTTTCTTGATTTGCTGCATTCTATTTGCTAGTATTTTATTGAGTATCTTTGGACCTATGTTCATTAGGGAGATTGGTCTGTAGTTCTCCTTCTTGGTTGCTTCTTTCTCTGGTTTTAGTATCAGTATAATACTTGCCTCCAGAAATGAGTTAGGGAGAATTGCTTCCTTTTCAGTTTCATTGAAGACTTTGAGGAGTGTTGGTATTAAATCTTCTTGGAATTTCTTGTAAAATTCTGCTGTGAATCCATCAGGGCCTGGGCTTTTCTTTGTTGGCAAGTTTTTAATCACATTTTCAATCTCATTAATTGATACTGGGTTCAGGATTTTTTTTATCTTCTTGACTCAACCTTGGTAATTCATACATATCTAGGAATCTGTCCATTTCTTCTGAGTTTTCTACCCTATGGGAGCATATCTTCAAAGTAGGTATTAATGATCTGGATTTCTGTACAATCTGTAGTAATTTCATCCTTTTCATTCCTTATTGCATGAATTTGAGTTCTTTCCTTTCTTTTTCTGATAAGGTAGGCTAGGGGTTTATCAGTCTTATTTATTCTTTCAAAGAACCAGCTCTTTGATTCATTTATTTTTTGTAGGGTTTTCTTTGTCTCAGATGCATTAATTTGTGCCCTGATGTTTATAATCTCTCCCCTTCTTTGGGTTTTGGGCTTGACTTCTTCTTCTTTTTCTAAAAGTCTGAGGTGCAGCATTAGACTATTTATTTTTTCTGTCTGTTTTCCTTATGTGTGAATTCATGGATATATTTCTCAGTGAGGACTGCTTTCATTGCATCCCACAGATTCCAGTAAGTTGTATTTATATTTTCATTTGTTTTGTAGGTATTTTTTAATTTCTTCTGTGACCCACTGATTGTTCAGGAGGTTGTTGTTTAATTTCCAAGTGTTTATGGAGTTATTGGAGTTCCTTTTGTCATTAATTTCCAATTTCATTGCACTGTGGTCAGATAATATCCATGGGATAATTTCAGTTCTTTTGCATTTAGGTAGGTATGCTCTATGGGCTAGAATGTGGTCTATTTTAGAGAAAGTCCCATATGCACCTGAGAAAAATGTGTATTCTAATGTTGTGGGGTGGAACACTCTGTATACATCTACTAAGTCCATTTGTTCGCAGATTTGGTTCATATCTGTTATTTCTTTTTTGATTTTTTGTCCAGCTGACCTATCTCCTTGTGTCCAAGGGGTGTTGATGTCCTATTTGATGCATACATGTTTGTGATTGTTATCTCATCCTCTTGCAGTTTCCCCCTAAAAAGTATGTAGTGACCTTCTTTATCTCTTTTGATTGTTCTCAGTTTGACCTTTACATTGTCTGCAGTCAAAATAGCTACACCTGCTTATTTTGGGTTCCTGTTGCATGGAGGATTATTTTGCATCCTTTGACTTTCAGCATATGGATTTCCTTTTGAGTAATATTTGTTTACTGTATACAGCATATTGTTGGATTTTGTTTCTTAATCCACTCTTCCAGTCTGTTCCTTTTGAATGGTGAATTGATATTTATATTTATATAACCATTTATATTTATGGTTATAACCAGTCTGTGTTGACTTACCATTCTCATGTTATTTACTTGCTATTGATTTCCTACTTCTTCTACCTCTTCAGTTGCTTGCTCTTCTTGATAGTTCCTTTCTATTGTTGTTCTTGAAATTGTGGTAATTTTTTTCTCTGTCTAGAATATCTTTTAGTCCTCTTTGCAAAGATGGTTTGGCACTCATGAAGTTCTCCATTTGTTCTTTGTCATGGAAATATTTTATTTCTCCATTGAATTTGAAGGATAATTTGGCAGGGTACATCAGTCTTGGTTGGAAGCTGTTTTGTCTCTGGACCTGTAATACTTCACTCCAAGCTCTTCTGGATTGGATGATTTGTGTTGAGAAGCCTCCCATGATTTTGGTGGGCTTTTCTTTATAGGTAATCTGTTTCTTTTCTCCAGCAGCTTTTAATATTATGTTCTTTTGCTGGAGATCTTGGATCTTGACTATATATGTCTGGGTATAGTTTTATTTTGGTTATAGTTAGTTGGAGTTCTACATGCCTCATTTACTTGTATATCATGTTCTGTTTTCATGCTTGGGAAATTTTCTGCTCTTGTTTCTGCCTATGTTCCTTTTATGTTATTTGTGTTTCCTCCTTCTGTTTCATTGACTCCTGTTAGTCGTACATTATTCCTCTTTGCTTCATCTTGCAGCTGTTGAACTGATTTTTCCTGATTCCTTGTTGATTTTAAGAGATCCTATGTTTCTTCTTTAGATATGCTGAGCATTTCTTTCATTATTATTGTCATTTCTTTTTTTGCATGAGAGATTATTTCTGATCTGATCTCTTCTATGGCCTGTTAGAGTTGTTTTTTTTTCTTCTATTGCAATCATTTCAGCAATTTCAGGTGTGTGTGTGACAAATTCTCCTATGTCAATGTCTCTTGGGCTTGTTCTGAGTGGGGTGGAGTTCTGAGATTGTGTTTATTAGTCCTTCATTTTGTCATGTTTGATACTAGATGCAGAAAGCTCAATTTCCCTCTTCCCTGGCAGCTCAGCAAAGGCCACTAATGTCCCTAGTTTTCCTGCTGGTGAGGCTTTCCCCTCAGTGTCCACTGAGATGCACTCCTTACTCTGGGGTTTTCTGGCAGATGGTGAAGTCAATCTAGTTCTCCCAGGTCTCAGATGCAGACTGTATGTCAGCTGATGGCAGACCATCTGATCCAGTGACCCCTCACAGTTCAGGGCATGTGTATGACCCAGAATCCAGTTGGACTGGTTGCATAATCCTAGACCAGTGATCCAGTGACCCCAGGAAGTTCAGAATACAGGCAAAACGCAGACACAAATTGCAGGATCAACAGTTAGTGGACCACCTGATTCTGTGTCTCCAGGCAGCTCAGGATGTGCACAGAAGCCAGATGTGTGCCACACCAACAGCAATCACTGACTGCCTGTGTCTGTGACATCCAGGAGGTCAGGGCACAAGTAAACGCCAGACCTAAACTGCGGTGCCAGCAACTCGTGGAGTGCCCACTCCAGTACTTCACTCAGCACTGGGCATGTGCAAGGAGGGCCCACATGTGAACCCTGATGAGAGCAGTTCACGGGCCTTCTGAATGAGGATCTCCTGTCTGCATCAGGCGCACAGAGGGCGGAGACTCCTCCTGTTCCTTTTGTTAAGGTAGACTCTGGTTATTGGCACTACTCTTCCAATATCATGACACATTTCCTTGAATTACTGCTTTTATTATATCCCACAATTCTGAGGCTTTGTTTTTTCATTCTCATTGAATTTGAAGTAATTTTTTCATATTTTATCATTTCTTCTGTGATCCATAATTTATAAATTTGTATTCAAGTTTCAAATATCTAAAAGTCCTCTCTCTTTCTCATGCTTTATCTGCTTTTAGCTGGCTTCATCACTCTTCCTAAGTGTGATGTCTGTATGATATGTTTTGTTCATCCATTTACTTTTGGCTTACTGGAGTCTTTCAGTGGGCTTCTGTAAGAGGCATACCATTCAGTGCTGCTGTTGCCTGTCCTGAGAATTCCTCTCCTGCCTTTGGAGGGCACTAATATTTAATGTGATTGGGGATCTGGCTGAACCTACATCTACCCTTTAAATATTTGTTTCAAGTTTATCCTCTCTGTTTTCAATTCTCTGTTCCCCTTTTCCTAATTCCTTTTTAAATACTTAAATTTTTAAGAATTGTATTTCATTCCATCTATTAGAAGCTTAATATCCCTCTTTGTGTTCTTTTTAGTTTAATGGTTGCTGTTGGGATTATAATATATGCCATTAACTTCATGTTATATAAAAGGTAGAACATTTGCAAATTTATAGGTTTATTTATTACCTCCATTTTTATGCTACAGTTGTCACACATATTATATTTGCACACTGTATATTGGGCATCTTGAAATGCAAAGTTGTAAGTTTTTCCTTAAAGAGTCATATGTTTTCAATAGGACAATACAATTAGTATTTAATATTTACCCAGATAATGCCTGTTAGTAGTAGTTCTCTATTCATGCCTGAAGGTGTAGTTTTCCATTCAATATCACTTTCCTTCAGCCTGAATCACATACTGTAACACTTCTGTTTTGTTTTGTAGCAAAGGTCTGCTGCTAAATTAATTTCCTTTTCTTTCTGAAAAAAATTGTGTTTCTTTTTGCATTTATTCTTAGGTGCTTTTTTGGCTTGGATATAAAATTGTGGGCTGACTTTGACTTTCATTGTTTCTGATGAGAATTCATCAGCAATAATTTGAATTGTTTCTTTCTTGTATAGTGTGTGTGTGTGTGTTTCTGCTTGCTATCAAATTTTCTCTTTGAGTTTTAAGCAGTTTGACTATGATGAATTTATATTCAGTTCTTTTTATACTTATATTCTTTTCATTTGATGATCTTTTGATACTATAATTTCACTTTTGGGATATAGTCACTGTTTCTTCAAAATTTTTGCTCATCTCTGAGAAAGTATTACCAGTGTTATAATTTTTGTATAAAATACTTATTGAAGTTTTTGGGAATCTGATCCACTGTACTGCAATTGGGCCATTCATCTTGCACCTTCATCAACATTAACAGGTTCATTTTCATGCTGCCACTAATTAACCAGCTCTCTCTGCAGAGGTTCAGGAGTGAGCTTTTTTGAAAAGTGTGCAAGTTCTTTCTGAATGTTTACAAAAGCATGATTCATTCTGGAAATTTTTCTTCATTCACAATGTTTATCTTTTAAGATTAGTGGTAGCTGGTTTTGCTTTTTTTGGACTTAAAGTTTGTCTGACTGGCTATGTGAAATACATTCTTAGATTTCTGCCCTTTTAATTTATTCTTGGCCATTGTCTTTGATGTCCACGTGTCCAATGTTATAATTTTGAGAGACTCATGAAAAGCTATGTTCATTGTTTTTTCTTTCTATTTTCTGTCTATTTAATCATTTTTATTGGATTCTACATAAATAGTCTTCTTTCATCTTCAGTTTGCTATTAAGACCAACCAATGAACATTTTATTTTATGCAGTTTATATTTCATTTCTAAAATACCCATTTCTTCTTTTTTTATTATGTTCATGTCTCTGCGGAGATTTCCAATCATTTCATTATTACAAGCATGTTCTCCTTTAAGTCTTTGACTATGATAGAACTGTTTTCAACTTACTGACTGCTAATTTCAACATTTGCATAGCATTGGATTTAGTCCATTTATTGCCTTTTCTCCTGAGAATCGTCCATATTTGCCTGCTATTTTTCTTTAAAATGTTAGGTAAATATTGGATTATATACTGAACATCATAAATAATATGTTATACAAAATCTAGGTCCTATTCTGTTCCAGAAAGGAAACTATGTTGCTTTTACTTTGACTACACACTCAACACTCAATCCCACATACCCTGCTTGAGATGAGACACATGAAGACTTGGCACACCTGCATGGTCTAGGGCCAACACCAGCACTTTAGGGTAGAGTTCATGCACACAACTTGGGGTTTCCTGTCACTGAGATTCTCCTGCCTGGGGTTTCCCTGAAGGGAGAACTTAAAATTTTCAAATAAAAGCCTGCCCAGGATGCCTGCCAAGACCAAGAAAACAAACATGTCTGGCAGGCCCAATAACAGAACTTCTTTTGTGTATATACCTGTCTTTACTCTTTTGTGTAACTGATGTCCTTGCAATGTAACTACAAATATAATGGGACACTTCTTCCTTTGTGTAACTCATGCTTGTTTAACTGATAGCCTTACAATGTAACTTGGGATGTTTAAACTCCCTTAGCAGCCCATGATGTCACCCAACCCTGCAATCACATGTGCCAAATCTGCCTATGTATCTCCTCACTTGCCCTCCTCAGAACTCTGCCTGGACACAGGCTCTGACTCTTCAGGAGAGATCCCAGTTAGGCCCGCCAGTGTAAGTAAACTGCATCCTAAACCTTCTCAGCACCATTTCTTCCCAGCACCATTGGTCTGTTTTCCGTAACATCCCCATTTACTTTTCAGGGAGGTTTTTTTTCAAGAGCTTTGTCAGGGGTCCTGTAAGCCACCAAGACTATGGGTTTTCATCAGACATTTAGCTGCCTGCTAGGCTCTGCTGGTCTTACTATCAGGCTTAAAGTCATAAAAATGGGAAACTTACCCAGTGTTATTTTCTTCTCTCTCTTCTTCAGTTTCTTCATGATTGGAGTTTAGCCTTTAGGTCCCAAGTGATCTGTTTATTATATGTGGTCAAAAGTTTATAACTGTTACCTATCAGATGATCTGCTGAACAAGAGCTACTCAGCTATGCCACAAGGAGAACCTCCCCCGCCATTACTTATAGTGGCTCTGCTGTAAGGATGTATAATCATTTATTTACCTCACTCATGTTGACGGCTACTTATATCATTTTTATTGATTTCTGTTACGACTCTGCCTGGGACTTCAGTTCAACCCCTGGCACATATTGGATTTGGAATCACATCAAGGGACGGTTCACTTGAACTGGTTTGTTCATCTGTAAAAGTGGATGATAATAGTAGCAACAATAATAGTAACTAACTTGTGCTTTAGTGAGACATGCATAGAAATAATACTTCCCCCAAATGCCAAAGGTCATTGAGAGAAAATTATAATTAAAGCTCTGAGCACAACCGTGCCCTGTAATAGAAGGAAATTAAATATTACTTGCTTTTTTGTCCTTGTGATTTCCCTTGCTGCTGTCCCTTAGGACTCTACAAATAAAACCGCATACATGCAGATCTGTTAGTCTTTTGTACACATAAGTGTAAGCATAGGAAGAGAATTTTCCAGTGACATGGCTTTAATGGCTACATAGTATTCTAAAAACCAAGTCCCTGTGTACTGGGATGATCCATGTTTCTGAAAGGAATAGAAAGTTATTGCCTCTATTATGTAAATTTCTCTTGAGAAAAGTCCTACAAAACTACCTTATTTCTAATCAAAGCCTAGGGCTTATGAGATGATGCCAACCAGACAGAGTTAAGTAGCACATTTCAGAAGCTAGAAGCCTCATTAAAGCACTTTCATATTTGGACTAATAAAAATGACATATCTGCCTCATCCTTTTTAAGGAAATTGAAGTGCTTCATCAACTTTATTTCATTAAGGTCCCTACAGCGATCCTGTAGCATGGGTGAAGGTCAAGGAGGCTCTGCGTTTTGCAGAACGGAGTGTCAAGTGTCATGGCGATAAAGTGATCTCTCTAGGATCAACCTCAGTGGAGAAGAGCCCTTTATCCCATTCTGCAAGTTTCTCTGAAGAAGAGGTAGCTCAAGGTAGCCACAGTTCCCAGATTGGGGGAAACAGCGGAGCTGCCTGGTCCCAGCTTACTGATGCAAAAAAATCAAACACAGGAAAATATCAATGCCAGTGTACCAAAAGTGTAGAAATAAAAACTGGTTTTCCTACCCCCTCATCCCCATGTCAAATATTCATTGTCAATAAGTGAATGGGAGGGAAGATTTTAACTGCATCTTCTCTTGAAAGTGCCTGCACTTCTTGGAGAGCCAGATGTCCCGCTAAACACCTTGCATACCTGATGTCTACCTGGTGCGATCCTTGTGACAAACTTGTGAGATATACCTTACCATTAGCCCCATTTAAACACAAGAAAGCTAAGATTCAGGTAATTTGAGTAATCAGTTCATTGTCCCTGCGCACCGGCTGGGAGTCTTCGGTATAAGAATAATGTGTGTCTGGCATGGTATTGACCAGAGTCACAGGTGTGCAGCAGCATCGATGTGGAACAGCAGCAATGAGTGAAAGTTTATTCTAACTCACAAGGATAGCTACCAAATGCGAGATATAGGGACCTTTCTGGAAAGTTACTGGGTTATTTAGCAATTACTAAAACAGGTCTTTGGAGATGGAGTCCTTTAACTTTACAGAAGGAGATTCAAATGAATCTAACCATTTCAACTAGTATTTATTGAGTACCTACTACATATCAACCAAAGTAGAAGACCTGAGAGATAATACTACACTGATGAATGAGACAGATGTGGTCTGTATCATCAGCTGGATAGTGTAGAAGTGAAGACAGGCATCAGACAGGAGATTGCATGTGGGTTAACAGGAGAATTCCAGCTGCTGGAGACAAACAGCAGGGCCATCGAACCTACTGCAGATCACATCACTAGAAGTCAGAGAAAAGGGTCTGATCATGCATTCATAAGCAAGTATATAAAGAGAACACTTTCAGAGAGAATCTGAGTATCTCTTTTATTTGGTTAGCACCACTGTAACACAATGCCACTGACAGAGTGGCATAAAGTGAAGTGTTTAGTTCTCATAGTTCTGAAGCCAGAAGGCTGAGATGAGGGCACCATGTTGAGGTCTGGATGAAAATCTTCCTTTTCACTTCAGATACCTGTCTTCTTACTACATCCTCAAGTAGCACAGTGAAAGCACACACTGTTCCCCACCCATCCCAGCAGCTCCCAGAGTCCTGACTGGTTCCAGCATCAACTCTCCAGCCAGCCAATAGAGGAGACTGTTATAGTTGATACATTTTGTCAACTTGGGGAGTCTAGAGGTTTGGCTGAGTGACTCAGCAGGAAGCCAGGGTGCTTACTTTGTACACATCCTGAGCCTGTGGAAGAGGAGGGCATGGAGACTTGTGAGAGCTACGTGCCCCCTGGGTGGGGGTAGCCTGTTTACAATGTAAGGGAAGGAAGGAGGCTGCTTGCAGCCATTCCTTCCTTTTGCTCTGGTTGTTTTTGCTGTGCTCTGCTGCCATGAATGTTTGCCCTCTGCCATGTTCCACTCTGCCTCTGAAGCAGCCAAGTATGGACTGAAACCTCCACAAACTGTAAGCTAAATAAACCTTTCCTTTCTTCATTTGGGGTGTTGGATATTTTGTCTCAGCAATGAGAAAAAAGTAACCAAGACAGACAAAAGTTTTCCAAATTCAGAAAGATCTCATTGAGCCAGAACAGTACACCAAAGCCTTTAACAGGGTGGAATCTCACCCTGAAATTTGCATATGCAAGTAGGTATAGAATCACAAGATTTAGCATATGCTTTAAGTACGTGGAAAGGATCAGGAAACATTTTTTAAACCACAGGGCCAATATTTATGAGCAGAACACTTAATTCTGCTGCTTTACAGGTGACACTGAATTTACACATTTGTTTTATAAGGCATTGCAAAGGGGAAGGAGAAGGTTTTTTATATCTATTCCCAGATGGTGTGTTGTGAATGGTATCCTCTCTTTCAACAGAGTTTTCTAATAAGACGGTTTGTTTGCTTGTTTCTTTCATTATGAGGGAAATATGTAAGTAATAAGTGTGGAAGCAATTAATTTGATTCTTAAGAAGAGGGATTCTGAACTACAAGAGAAACCCATGTTCTTTCATGCTCCTTAAATAGTGCCACTAAATGTACAGAAACTAGATATTTGTGAAATCAGACTCTACCACAATGAAGAAGGAACGGTAATGTGTCGGGGAACGCTCACTTTCAAATTCAGCATTGTACTTGATTCCCAGTATAATCATGGGACAAAAGTCCAAAGAGATCATTGGGTGTAGTCACTGGACGTCTTGCCTCTTTCAACATGGCATTAGGAAGATTAATGACTCCATACCGAGCAGGGTGCAAAGATTGGGATGAAACTAGAGTGGAAGCAGTAAGGATGGGGAATCTAGGAAAAAGGCAGGACAGAGAAACCTAATTCTTAACAGGGCAGTCTCACACATTGAAGAAGGAACCAGATCATTCCCATGATGCCATGGAAGTGGAAATTGAGATTTAGAGAAATTGCCAACGTGTCCAGTAGCAGAGTGTTAATGGTACCTGAACCCCAGACATCAGCCTCGCTGAAATGCTGTTGCTCTCTCTCTTACTCTATGCTACCTTCCAGTAATATGAAGAATGAAATTGGTATTGGAAAACATGTCAACTCAAAGAGAAACTCCATAGAACTATAGTTGGAAACTTCTTTTCAATATGAGCTTTAAGCTATGAGTTGATGAGACTTCCACTCCCTCAATACTTAGAGCTTTCTTAATCTTAGCAGCTCACTAGCTTTTTAACATGCCTAATATTCATCATCTTATCAGGGAGATAAGTATAATGAAGGACATCAGCTATTAAGACACTCCTCTGCCTATCCCAAGTTATGTTTTATTAAGTTGAGTTGTCAATATTAAATCATCAAGAAAGATGGCTCCAGGTAAATCTCACAATCTCATCAATAATACTTTACCAACTCTAGCTCTTTAGGGACTGGAAATTTACAGTGGGTTTAGCAGGCTGCTGTGGACTCATCATAACTTTTATCACACTTTGTGGCTGTGCTGACTTCCAAAAAAGGCTACCCTAAAACCTTAGCATAACAAAAATCAACTTCAGCTGTAAATTCAGGTGTCACAGGTGGCATTTTTCACACCCCCCAAAGTTGCTTGTCTCTGGTTTTGAAGTAATGGTTACATATACAAAAGACTGGAGCCAATCAATTGCATTATTGGTAGAGGGAAATTTACATGAGTGGGGTGAATTTAACAAGAGATAGTCAAGGGGAGGATGTATGCCATGCAAACAATTTGCTTTGATATGGAACGTAAGGGCTTTAGTTTGATTCTCCTTGCCCTTTCCATATTTATGGTTAGCCACAAGTATTCGGTTTCTTTTTGAGAATGAAGCACTGCGTGTTGCTGAAGTACTATGCATCCTCTTGCTGTACGTGTGCCTTTGTGGAGAATCTATGACCTGCTTTAAGCACCTTTGTAACAGTTAAGATTGTGGAAAGAAAATGTACTCTTGTATTCAACAAACACTGAACATGTATCAGTGGGACAAAAGTCCAAAGACGTCGTTGGGTTTAGTCACTGGATCTTTTGCCTCTAGGGATGCATTTGGCCACAAATAACTGTATTACTGATTAAGAATAGCTTATGTAGGTGGAGGTTCCTTTTCTTGCTTAACAAGAAGTCTCCAGATAGGTTATCTCTAGGGTTGGTTCAACAGCTCAACAGCCCAGAAGAAAGTCAGGTGAATCCCTTCTTGTCCTACCATCCTTCTTTTCCTGGCCTTAGTCCTCATATTTGTCCCTTCATGGTGAGCAGATGGCTGATGCACATTCAACTATCACTGAGGAGGAAAGGTGAGGAAAGGTGAGGCAGCCGTGTTTGTCCACTAGAAAGCACAAAGGAAGTAGGCCAGGTCCTTGTTACACAGCTACTCCTGGCTGAGGAGGAAGCTGAAACAGTAGGCATTTGGCTATTCCATTGCCCATCCTCAAACAAAGTTGAAGTTCTATAGAAAGAGAGGTGGAGCGATACATTAGACAACCTACAAGGAGACAACTGGCCACGTTGCTGTGGGGTGTATGGTCAGGTGCATACCTGTGGAGAGCACTGGCTTTATTTTTTACTTAAAGGGCCTATTCTCTCATATTTCTCATCTGCTAAAATGTATGGGAGTTCTTGGTAGGGGGTATAGTTATTATATTCAGCACTTTACCAAAGTAAACACAAAACCTAGAGTCTTTCCTATATAACATCTATTGTTTCTGAAGTGTTATGAGCGGCAGCCTGAAATATTGCATAGTCCTCACTCAAAACCCTTGCAAAGAGTATTAACTGCATTTGTCTCAATTCAATACAGCCTTCCTCATTTATGGCAAGTGTTTGGCTGTTCCAGGGGAGAAAAAAGTGAGGCTCCGGGGCCTTTGCCTGTGCCCCTCAATGTGTTGATAGTGGCCTAAGTGAGAAATGATTGGGAAAACACCAAACTCAGACACCACGCCAATGGTGTCTTCAAGTTCATTCAAGTTTAAGCCAAAATTACAAGAGAGATTTTCTCAGACCCATGTCCTGAGACTACAAGACACCCAAAGCACTTCCCCAAGCAAATATAGAGGAATCATAAGCCTAGACACTGTAAGATGTGATGTTAGCAGCTGGTAGCTGCAGGGTCAGATCCTGGATCTGCCATTTATAAGCTGTCTGACCCTGGGTAAGTATCCTGAGCCTTGATTTCCTAATCTGGAAAGTGGGGCGAGTTCCTGCTGCTGGAGCTACAAGGAAGACTACATGAGATGACGGCTCTAAAGTACCGCTGCAAGAGAGGGGAGCTACTCAAGCCAGTCCATCACTAGGGGCTGAGTCAGGCTGAGCCTCTCTCTTTCTTACATCCCAGTTGGATTCCCTATTCCTTAAAGTCCTGCACATCTTTAACTCCTGCCTTCCCGTGCACAATATTTGACACTGCTGTTTTGATGTTGGTATTTAGATCATTCTTTGAAATCAGGGTTTGTGTCTGCATTGCTGACAGTATTTGCTCCCATAAATGAGTACACATCACTATCCTAAATCCAATTCATAATATTCCTTCTAGAAATAATCCAGATAAAATAAAAGAGACAGTGGATAAAATGATGCACAGTAAATTTGTCATGGAAGGAAAATTGAAAAATTGCTGGAATCATAAAAAAAGGACAAAAGTATCTTATGAAAAATTAGATCTAGTAGAAAAAAAATGAGAACAAAATAAAATGATGATGGCTGAAGCTAACCAGAGGAAATTTTATTACTGATTCAGGAAAATTATTGTCAAAAAGATAAAACTGTAAATTGACCTCAGTAGGATAAGTCTACAGAAGAAGAACCCACAAGTCAAAAGTGGGCACTGGTGAAATTTAATTTTTCAAAAGACAATCAATGTGTCAAATAGTTGGTGTAAAATCTATGTATAGCACAATTAACCCTGGTGAAAATAATTTCAGCAAACTACAATTGATTTTTTAAATTTGAAATTATTTAACTATGCTATGCAGAAAACTGATCAATGACCTAATTTGGCTTAAAAGAGTTTGCTTTGACAAGTATTACCAGATGAGTATTGTTGGTACAATTCTGACTCGTTGTAATTGCTTGGAAATATATAAAGCTAGTGAAGTTCAATTAATGAGATTAATAATTCTATACTTGCTGTAAGTATATAATGCTTAACATGCCTCCCACTCCATTAAAAAGTTCCTATGATTATTTAATTAATAGTCCCGTTTTCATTGAAGTTTTAAACCTAAGAAGACTTATTTTCAAATTCTTAAATCCATTTATTATTGAATAGGAAAGGAGTGCTTGTCTTAAATGGTCTCATCGCCTCGCCAGGAGTTGCCCAGCAAGATGGCTTCATGTTAGTGATAGGAGGCACAAGGGAGGAAGCGGTGCTGCAGCCCTTTACCCAAGGTTTGCTCTGGAACAGCCCTCCCGCCTGGGAACCCTCCAGGAGCAGGTGCTGTAGTATTCACAAAGTCCCTGCGGCTCTGAGTCTGCCTTCTTTCAGACCTGAGTTCCCCCTCTGGCTCCTAACAAGACCGTCCCAATTCCTACATCTTTAGCTGGTGTGACAAGTTGTAGGTTCACCTCTGAACTACTATTTCCTTATTCTGAGAGTGTCTTGCTGATTTCCTGGGCTTTCTCTTCCCCTGCTGCCTGTTAGCCCTATAATTCACAGAGATAAGACTTTAAATGTCAGGATCGACAATGTAACAATGGAGTGAAAAACAGGCTGTTGACATTCTTTGGACACAATTTGCAATACCCTTTCTTTTCCTGATACATTTTCATGTTTCCAGGTGACACTTGACCACCAAACCATGTCCCAAAGCCTAGAGTTTAGTAAAGTGTATTCTGACCTAGGATTAGCAGCTCACCGGTACAAGAGACATTTCTGTTAAGAGCTTGGGCAAACTGGTTCCTTCTCCGAGCCTGGGCTCCTGTTCTAAGAAGTAAAAGTGCTGGTACTTGCTTCATGGGCATCTTGTGAGAAAAAACTATTTTAATGCCTGTACTGAATGTCTCCCCCGGAATGTGATCCTTTACATTGTTCAACATGTTTTCATCTATTTATTCACCTGAACTTAGCAATTTTATAGATTAGAAAATACTGTAAGCAAATCAATGACCTCTATGGCAAATTTCTTGCCAGTATATAGAAGCTAGTAGGTAATGATTACTAACACCAGGCAACTGTTTAGAACAGAGATTATCTAGGTAGAAGCACAGGCCAGGCATGGCCCATTTCCTGTTTTTAATCAATGAAACTGTAATGGAACACAGCTTTGCCATTCATTGTACGTGGTCAGTGGCTTCTGCAGTATAAAGGCAGAACTGGATAGTTGCGACAGAAGTAGGAGGGCTACAAAGCCTGTAATGTGGACCATCTAGTCCTTTGGAGACTAAATTTATTGATCTCATGGCCTAGTTTTTCCAGGGCTTCCCATGTCTTTAGACATAACTCTAACTACATATTTGGCTGTACATCACAGCAGTCTGTATGGGGGTGTCATCTACATTTTACAGATGAGTAAATTAAGGTGCACAGCCTGCGAAGATAGAATCAAGGGTTCAATTCAGCCCACTGCCATCACATATTTGGTCCCTAGCTGACAGCCTGTAAGTCCTTCATATATTTTACTTTATAAGAATGCTTTCAACGAATTATATCATTGCCATATTGTTTAATCTTATATTTTAAGTTTCTACTCTGTACCTGAGTTGTCTATCCATTCGGGCACAACCATAAACAAATGAATTCCTGCTTAGGGAGCTACATTCCAGGCTTCCTGCATGGACCTCTCAGGTACCAGGAACCATCACTGTGTGCTTCCTGCCCATTGCTTTAGCTTACCAAGTGCGACCACCTAAGTGACCACATCCTGCCCCAAGAACAGGTCACATGGCTTGGTCCTTGACCTGGAGGAAGGAAGAGAAAGGAACTTGCCTTTGGTGACACTCTTGGTTTTTGAACTTGATACAGACTACAGATATAATGAAACATGGTGCTGTGGTTTAGCTGCTGTGGACTATTTTCTGTAGCACTGGGAACTGAACTCAAGGTCTTTGCACTCAGCTGTGTCCTCAGCTGCTTTTAAATTTTATCTTGTTAAATTGTGAGATAGAGTCACTAAGTTGTCTAGCCTGAGTCATTTGAGATCCTCCATGTACTTCTATCTCATGACTTTGAAGGGTTAGATGTAGGAGACAGGGTCCTAGAAAACAAGGACAGGGTTAAAAGGTTTCAAGATTTAAGTGGAAACGTGAGGCTCATTGTGTACACAGAATACCAAGGGCTTTGTGAAAATGCAAATTCTGATTCCGTGCTTCTGGGGTGGGGACTAGAACCCAGAGTATCTAATAAACTCCCAGGCAATGCTCCAGGACTGCGCCTTGAGTGGTAATGTGCCAATGAACAGTGCGGGGCCCTCTAATATGCCTCAATATTGTTGAGTACAAATGTGGAATATGGGCAGTTTCTCAAATTTAAAGGTTAGAGTTTGGGCAGGCCCCTCAGGCTTGGCCCAAAACTCCAGTCATCACACGCAGACTCAAGGTGCCAGCTGGCACTTGTTCCCTCCACGCAAGTTACCACTTCCTCCTCAGCTTCGCAGCTTCCTCTTTTCTAATTAGCTTCCTCTTTACTTTAATTTCAGGCCCCCTGCATCCCCCAGGTCAGGCCACAGCACATCCCACGGTCCAGACCACTGCAGCCAGGCCCCCGTGGACTTGCTGAAAGGTGCTTTGCTCTCCACTGAAGTCCAAGTGAGGGGCAGCAGCAGCATTCTTAGCGCAGACTCGCTGCTCTCAATAATTCTGTCGGATCTGCTCGCAGGCTTCCCAGACCGTCTGCCCAGACTGCACAAGCTGGTGATTAAAGCTTAGAACAATAATTAGACCCTTTATTTTCAAAGCAAATTTGGTTTCCAGACCAGACTTCAACATTCATTGCAATATAGCCTAATAAAAACAAATCTGGAAGCATATGCTTTTCAAGCTTTTGTGTTATAAAATCTTTAACAGCGCTACAACAACTTTGGAAGAAATAGTCCATGATCCCCCACCAAAACATCCTGTGAGCCCTCCCCTCATTTCCCACCCAAGTATACTGCAATTATGTAAGCATGCACAGGTACCAGTGTGCACTGCAGCTCTCGATGTATTTCCATGTTGCTACATGACCTTTGTGTTTATCATGTTTAGAGATGATTTTTTTTATAGTTGACGAGCATGTTTGCAAATGTAAAAGCGTGTTTCCCTTGCGGAACATTTCAGTGGCTTCCTTTCCCTCCCTCATTTCTGTCTTTCCTTCCTTCTTTCTTTCCTTTTCCTTCTCTTTGACCTCTCCATCACTGTATTTCCTCTTTCCACATTTGTCTTCCACTATCACAAAACAATGTTTAATGGACATTTCATAATCTCTTACCATATGTTGAATTATAGCCCTAGGTTAAATTTTCATTCAGCAGCAGAAAGTACATATTGACCCCTCAGTTTGAGAAATTCATTGACCAAATCAGTATGGTATCACCACTCTCTCTGAAAATATCAAGGGATAATTACTTAACCCTTCTCTTTTGCCTCCCAGCCATCTGGGTAATTCCAATATTAATTCAAGACTCTTACAGCCGCCTTGATTCCTAGGGACCACTGCAGTGGGTCCGCACTGAAAGCAAAGTCAGCCAAACCAGGCCCCATGCTTAGCTCAGCCTGAGTCACAGCCTTATCTTGCACCAATTATTTTCAGTTCGTACGATTCCCTAATTATAGGATTTATGTATCAATTTCTGGCCACATGTGGTTATCCTAGAGAATAAGTACACTTAGCTTCTTGTGGAAAGAATATTTTGTCTATAGTTGACTGCTGTATCCCCAGCATCTATAATAGGGTCTGGCATAGGGTAGAGGTTTGATAAACATTTATTTTCATATTTTGTGAATTATTCTTAAAAATTACAACTCAGAAATAAAATGGAGATATTTACCATGGATAGTTTGAAGCAGTGGTCCTTAAGCCTTTAGAGAATAAACACATCTATGCACTTATAAATATACTGTCATTTCAAAAATAACCTTAATGGGTCCAAATAATCCTGAAATTTTTCTATGGATACTGGGTAATTCTGACATTTGAATCCCTGATTTAAAATAACCTTTAAATTCTACTTTATTTGAAATCATCCTACCAAGTAGAAGAACTGTGAGATAATAAGTAATCCACGCCCCTTGGGACGTTCCACTCTGGTTTCAGTCTGTCACAGTTGGCACTGTTACTCCTACGTCATTACAGCAACTACGAGGCTCGGAAAGAGTCAGAAGTCTTTTCCCAAGTGACACAATTATTAAATACAAAGCGGGGATTAGAACCTGGCTCTGTAATTCTCATCCAACACCTCCCGTTACCACTGTGTTGATTTGCACCACCTCTGAGTCCTTGGCATTTGATTGATGGTCATCGTTAGTGCAGATAATTCAGACTCCTGTGTAATGATCAAGACATTTAGGCCAAGGGAGGTACCAGTGCCGTTCTCAGCTTCATCTGGCAATTTCTAACTAGAGTTCATTAACTTGTCAGCCCGACTGCCTTCCAAGCACCACACTGATATAATAAAATACTGCAGATCAATAGAGGCCGTGCCAGGCTTCATCTGTCCTCCTCTGTTACTCCTCTCTTCTTCATCCTTCATCACTATTATTTTCTTTCTCTGGCACTTTAAAAGCAAAACTCTGGTCGCTCAGACTGGCAATTTGGCTTTCTCTGTACATTTGAAGTTATTGGGAAATGAAATACACACAGCCTTTCCCAAACTCACCTATCGCGGTCCCGGGGAATAGGAAGCTAACCTTATCTAAAATCTCTCAACAAATCTAAACTTCCCCACAAGATCAAGCAAATTATTGTTTTCTAAAGTGTAAAACTGCTCAATAACTGTGTGGCTGAGTATCTAAAAGTTTTGCAGAACTGTTTCATTTATAAAGATAAAAATGCCGATATTTCTGCCCACGTTTTGTACAGCAGCTACAAAGTTCACTAAGTTGAAGGACTGAGTAACTACTGAAGGGAAGGTGAGGATGGCTATAAAATACCTTCGTTTTTCTTGCATTTAAATACTTGCTGACTTGGCTTTTTTAGGAATCTTTGAACTCATTCAACCTTCATCTGCCAGAGAAACAGCCAGGCCTTGCTAGTCTTCGTGAGATAAAACAGTTCCATCTCCTCTTGGTTTCTGTATTTTTGAATTGTTGGAACAATTGACTCAATGGCATGTATTTCCCCAGCTGGAAACACTTGGACTTGTCCTGAGGAAATACTATAGCTACATTAATACACTGATTCATTATGAACAACATGAGAACTGGTTCAAAGCACATCAACCCTTCCACACATAGCCTCATTTATGTATTTGCCAAAACTTTTTATCGCCTGCCTCCTTCTCTGGGTTTTCTGAGGGAATTCAGCCAAGATACATAAAACAAAGCAAGAAATGGCTACTGAAAGTATTGAGTGAATTAAATTCCCAAAGCACTTGCAATAGTATATATATATATTTTTTTTAATTTTATTTTAAAGACAAAAGAATGGAGACATATAAACCAGAAAAGCCATAAACAATACAGAAAATACAAAGTTATACAGAATATAGTAGGAAATTAGAACTGGATGTTGTATTACATAGTTATCTTCACATTAGTTAACACAAAAACATTAAAGGAAATACCAAATTATAGATAAGATAGTAGGGAATTTGCACTGGATGCTGTATAATATAAAGTTATCTTCATTTCTGCTA